>RJWH01000600.1:33864-289097 GCA_004363575.1 Solenodon paradoxus | reverse complement strand
CCTTTTCCCCCAAAATTCCTCCTGACACAGCCCAGAGTCACAACAACAAGACCCCTAACTGCGACCCTGAGCAGGACCCTGGCTGCAGATGAAGAAGTCACCAGACTGGGTGCCTGCACCCGGGTTTAGGCCCAGTCCTCTCAGAGGGGATGGAGTCGGTACCACAGGAGCACCACCCATGAAATGCAGGGGCAGGACCTGCCTCTTTCTCGGGTCTCTTGCTACCAGGGCTCTTTGGGGCAACGGGAATGACTGTTCCAGAAAGCACAGTGCCCTGAAGGAAAGTGCAAGAAGGAGGGGTCCTGTTTGGAGCAGCTGAGCTGGTGGTAGGAGAACAGCCTTGGGGATGCCCAGCCACAGGACAGCTCTGGGTCTGACCTCACATCACCACACCTGCAGAATAAGCATCACCACGGTCTGCTGCATGTCTAGTTTGCCCACTGGCTTTCTCGGACAGCTCTGGGATCCTGCCTTGGCTCCTGGAAAGCTCTGCACAGTGGGCTTGTGTCCCCTCCTCTGAGCCCACTGCAGCGTGGAGCACACAGGGACTTGATCAGCCCCTGCTAGGCGATGCTGTGCAGTTGGTCGTGCCCCAAGTGGGGAGGGGGCTGACATTTGCTGCTGGAGCCCTCGGGAGCCAACCCCTTATGATTGGCACTGTCAATGACAGGCAACCCAGGAACACTAAGAGCAGGGGAGGACAGCATGGACTGGGTCCCAGCACCCTTCTGGGGCCCAACACCCTCTGCTGTCTCCTGTGCCTGCAGGCAGCACCACCTCCCTTTGCCAGCCTGGCTGCCGCACCAGACACTCAGAAGTCATCACAGAAATGATGACTTCAACACAGGGTGACACGCCCCACCCCCACCCCCAGGAACCCAGCTGCCCTTTTCCCGGCCCCTGTGCTGCAGTCCCCAGGGAGTCAAGGTAGGGGCAGCCCCCACCTCAAGCCTCCTTCCCCAGACTTTAATATTCATGAGCACTCCTAGCAGGGGAGTTAAAAATGTTCCGCTCCTAAATCTAACTGCTTTATGGAAGCCTAATTAAATTCTTTGGTGGAAGGGGAAAAAAGTGACCTTCAAAACTGCCTAAGCTGTGTGGAGCAGCTGTCCCAGAAACCTTTCCCAGCTCCCCACCCTGCCCAAGAGCGACCTTTCCTCTGTGATGAAATCCTCAGCCTCCCCTGCAGGCTCAGGGCCCAGGGATGCCCTGGGGGTAGGTGCCTGGTGGTAGGTGCCCCAAGGCAAGGCCACCTCCTTCCAAGGAATATATTGACAGGCTCCTCTAGTGACCAACTGCCCTAGTCTGCTAGAAACTAGGGTCTCCGGCAGTGGATGGGGTTTCAGGTTTGTGGTTTGGGGGGCTTGGGGTTTCAGGGAAGAGAGCTGGCTTCTAGCGGATTTAGCTCTGGTGGACAACCACCCTCTTGGGTTGCTACTCCTGTGGGGAGCTGCTCCCCAGCACCTCATCTATGCATCTAGGCCCAGGGACATAAGACCAGCGACACGGGCCAGCGCTTTGCACACTGGTCTCTGGAACTTGGGGCTGGAGCACTTCTCTGTACTAGGGACAAGCAGTCACTGCCCAGAGGGCTGGGGCTGGGGACTGGCCTCTAACTGAATAAGGCAGGAAAGGAGTCTGGACCTCCCCCACTCCTCCCAGGGGTGGAGGAGGTGTGAGCTGCAGGGACCAGAGGATCCAAGCCTGGCTCCCCTCCCTGCACAGTGTCAGGATTCACCCCAGGGAGAATGACTAACAGAGAGGTCAGCCGGACCGTCTGAGCCAGAAGGAGAAGGCTGTCTTGTCTCCAGCAACAGGGAGCCTGAGAAGAGTGGAGGACCAGGTCCACACTGTACACCAGCATCGGGTCAGTGACCCTAGCAGTTCACTACATATCCGGTAGGGGAGGGCAGAACTGGATCTGAGCCACCAGCTGGTTTGGGGCCCACTTTGGGAGAAGGTCATTGTTTCTGGTTTGGAGTGGTCTCCTGGTGGGTTGCCAATGAGTCATTCTTAACGCTACAGACCACGGTGTGACTGAGGAGGTGACTGGCACCCTGGCTCACTGTGAGCCCTTTCATACCTGGGATGTCTCATTCTGCAAAGTCTGTTTTGGGGTCCTTTTGAGGACATCAGAATAGATTCTTCCTGGCATGAACATTCTCAGGAGGTCACTCACCCCATGTGAGCCCATGTCCATGACATCTGCAAGGTCAAGGCCCTGCTGTCCACTCAGATGGCCAGAGCAGACAGTGCATCCTCCCCCATGGCTGCCTCCTGCTCCCCCCTGTTCCTCCCACCCCATCTTTCACTTCCCCTTTCCACTTGTGCCTGACTTCCTCTCTTCTGGTGTCCATTCAGCTTGGGAGGCTCCATTCCCCGTTCCCAATCCTCCGCACCATAGGGCCCAACTAGGTATGAGAATCTCCCAGACCAAGCATTCTTGGTGTTCTGACCAGGCCACAACTCTCATTCAACCCAGAGAACAACCTGGAGTCCACCCTACACCCATTCCTTTGAGGGGGATGTTTCCTGACTTCCCAACTCGTCATTTACCTCCATTTACCAATATTCACGCTCTAAATATCTCTAGGAGCCCTCAGTAACCTTTCAAAGGTTCAAGTCCTTCGTGGAGAGTGAATGAATATGTGGTTGATAAAGGAATCAAATGGAAATTCCTTGTTTCACAAACATCCACTTAGTCCTAGATCCCAAGCACTGTGCTGGGTGAGCTGGGAACTTGGGGCATAAAACAGACCTGCTCGCACCCTCACGAACCTCTGTCGGGAGAAACAACAGAGTAAATGAAGCTGAGAGTGAGTGGGTGGAAAAACAAGGATGCAGACAGGATCCTATTGGGTGGGGAGGACCCAACAGTGCTCCCTTACAGAAGGGCTCCTCACCTATGCCCGCCTGAGCCAGCTCTTCCTGTCTGCTCCCCCAGCTGAGTGTTCAGACCCCCTTTCCTCCACCACCCACCTAGTTCGGTGCTTCTGAATGACTCTCTCCCCTCCCTCTCACACCTGCTGCCTTTCCCATCCTGCCTCCTGGGACCTTGGACCAATGGGAACCCCCAGCAACACCACTCCCTCCACAGCCCACCAACTTGTGCTGGCCGCCCTCTTGCTCACAGGCAAGCGCAGGGGTCCAAGGAGCCCCATCAATGGCCAGATAAGAGCTCCTGAGCTTATTGCCACCCTGCTGGACTGGTGCAGCCGCTGTGAAGGACAGAGTGTGGGAGCGGGTCCCCAAAGCAGGAGATAGCCTTGTGCCCCCAGTCAGGAGCAGACAGAGGCGCTGTCGGCCTCCAGCTGGAGTGTCAGGTTGGAGATAGTCTAACAATTACAGAGGTATTCAAGCATGCTGTTCTGAAGAGTACAAATAAATAATACTTCTGGTGTGTGCATGAGGGCTAGAGCGGGACTGCTGTTTATTAAGATCCATGTAATTCTGGAACAAAACTGTTGAGATTCCTGGAGCAGGGCTCGTCTTAATATTGCTGCCACCATTTCATTTCATCTCATCAGATTTATCATTCCTGGGACTTTAGACTTGGCCCTTCTACCTTCCCTTTAATGGTGTGTGTGTGTGTGTGTGTGTGTGTGTGTGTGTGTGTGTGTGTGTGTGTGTGTGTGTGTGTGTGTGTGTGTGTTTGGTGGGGACTGGAGGCGACAGAGCTAGGGTTCCAGCATATACCCGATGTGTCAAATAGAAACATGTGTCTTGAACCAGGTGGAGATTCCATGACTTGGATTTGACCCTGGATCCTGACCTCAGAAAGTGCATCGCTCGGCCAGGCTCCACAGATGGGCATTGTGGTAGAGTGGGCACGACAGTGGGTCCCCCAGACCCCGCCTGCAGGAACCAGGTCTCGCTTCTTCCACTGCTTGCTCTCTGTCTGCTGAGGGCTCACAGCAAAGTCCTTCCCCAGAAATGCCCTTGGCCAAGGAGCCAGCCCCACAAGGTCAGACCTTCCCCGGAGCAGCCCTCGAACAAAGCTGATCTAGAGGGTTGCAGACATGAGCCCCTGACCTCCGCTCCAGCTGTACCCGGGGCCTCACAGTAACCACTGCAGCTGCTGCATCTCTCTGTTCCTGCCTGTCCTGCTCCCTCACTCCCTGGCAGGCATCGTTCCATGGCTCTTCCCAGAAAGCCTGCTGCCCACAAACCTGCCTTGGAGTCTGCTTCTGGGGGAACACAGCTAAGAGAGAGGCCACGTGGCTGTCAGTCAATGGGATCAGGAAATCACAAGTCCGACGTGGGCCTGGCACTGGGGGCAGACTCGGTTAATGACAGCTGCTAGTGTTTCCATGGAGGCCACCGTCCTGAATAACCCAATCAGCCACAGAGCTTAGAAAAGGAGGTCCGGATGACTAGGCCACTTCCCCAGAGAGTGAGATTCCAGGGACTGAAACCAGCCAGATTTCAGTAGTGTTGAGAGTAGCACAGTGTGTGATGCACATCGGGGATGACAGGCGCTGACTGGGTCATCTTCTCCATCAGACCACTTCTTCAACGTACAGGCAAGGACCACAGACCCACGTAGGACAAAGTGACCTGTCCGCAGGCAAAAAGGAGCGTGTTGCCCTAAGAGGTTTGATTCAGGAGTCCTGATGCTCTCAGCTTGCCTAGCGAGCAGGGGGCTGTCAAGGCCCTTGATTCCAACAGAATCACTAAGTCCTCACACTTACCAGGTAGCTCCCTGAACATCTAGGCTGATGACACTGCCAAGGCAGCCTGAGTCAGCACCCTGAGTCCCCAGAGGAGGGAGTCCTCCTGCGGTGTGGTGACCAGGAATGTCTTCTGGGAGGTGGTGAGCCCTGAGCCAGACTGTGAAGAAAGGTGACACTGTGAAGAAAGATGGGAAGGATGCCAACCCAAGACTGGTCACCTCATTCTGCGGCTCATCCGTTTCAAAGGACACCAGTCCTGATCTGTATTCTCAGTACCCTCCTTCAAGACGGAGAGACCTCACGCGAACCACGCTGAAACCAGCAGGCGATGTTCTCCCAGCATGGGGAAGCGCATATTTTGTTGTAATAATTACACCTTAGGTGAGGGTTTATCTAAAATCAGGTTGACGTACATTTCTGTAACCCCACTTCTCTCTGAGAGCTGGAATCCCAGATATCATGGAGCTATGAGGTGCAGCAGAGGCGGAGACTTAAGCCAGAGTTTACACTTAGAAGCTGTGTGAACTTAGCGGAGTTACTTAACTCTCTGAGCCTCTCTTTGTTCAGCTTTTAATAGAGACAATAACACTCGCCTTCTCCCCTCTCTTTTGGTTGGTCAGAGGAACAGGTCTGTGCATGGCAAACACATTCTAAGGGTGAGTGACTTCTCTCTCCTACATCTCTCTGCTAAACTCAGGATGCAGAAGCCCAGAAGGCCAGTGCCCAGCACCCACAGTGAGCCACAGGGAGCAGAGGAAGACCAAAGCCTCCCAAATCCAAACCTAATGCTTTTTCCAATACAGCAGCATAGCTTTTCCTCAAATCGTTCTTCTCTTTCTAATTTCTTAGGCACTATGGGGAATTGTGCAATCTCACCTTGCCCTAAATTTGTAGTCTTTGATGCTCCTAATCTTTTGATTCCCCCATAGCAAACCCACCAGCCCATGGCTTTCCTGCCTCCACATCATCTGCGGGATACTCGTGCCCTTACTCCTTGTTAGACATCCTAAGCTCAGCCTGGGATCAGTCCCCTTGGCCGCTAAGAACTCCATCCTCCCGTTTACCATGCTGGGGATTCTTTCTGAGTCAGGCCCTTAGCAGGGCATGGGGCACTGAGTCCTAAAGCGATAACCTGGAGTACTCCTATCTGTTCACTGCTGGGCAGCATAGGAGGCTGTGAGGGAGGGACTGTCTGGAGAGCTGGGCACAGGTTTCCACCCCGGCTGACTCCCCTGCTCATCACACCAGTGGTCTGCTGCAGGAACCCTCTGCAGCTGGCAGCCTCCAGATTCCTGGTCACCCACCCCCTCACCAGCCCTGCTCCCCTCCTTCACAGATTCCCCTCCAAGGGCAAAGGCCAGTGCAGGCTTTCCATTCCAACAGGCCCACCACCCCTGGGGTGCCAGCCAAACTAATCAATGGCAGAGCGCTGGATGCAGGGGCCAGCCCCAGCCATCCATCACTGCCGTTTACACGGGCCTGTCAGCCTGCAAATGGAAAAGGAGATGATGTGAAACAACCCATCTGCAGGTTTTTAACACCCTTTACAAATTGCTGTGGTGAATAACTTGTTGCCTGTATTTATCCCTTTTCAAATTGTCTCTTAGCTACAGTCATCCGTCTTCATTCTACACCCTGATGGCTCAGGCACAGCCAGTTGGGTAACCTCATTATTTCCCTGCCTCTGTTGCCAGGAGGAGGAAGGAGAAGAGGGGAGGGAGGGAAAGGGGAGAAGGGGCTCCCCCAGTAGGCAAGGACGTTTTCCCAAAGTCCACTGCCACTCATCCCTGAGCCAGGCCCTCTCCTCTGGCTGCCAGACCGAGGGTCAGAATTCACAATTCCAAGTCATCCACTGGCCACTCACTACCGCATCTGCAGAGGGGAGTCCAGCGCCAATTGATTGTAGAGCTTGATCAGGGAGAGTCCTGGTTCATACCCCACGCAGAAGACTTGCCATTCCTGTCCGTCCCTGTGTTTGGGCTGCCACTGCCCCAGGTCTGACTAGTACTCCCTCTTCCCCAGCTTGGAGATGCAACCTCAGAATGCTCCAGTCTTCCTTCTAGCATACACTTCTCACTTACTGTCAGCAGAAAACCTAAAACTTCATTGAGGGTCCCCCAATTTTTTAACTTCGTCAGTATTTTCCGATGATCCATATGCCCCCTACATTAGAATCACTTGGCCCCGATGCAGGAAGACAGAGGCTGCGATGCAAACATGTGTCCAGCTGGTTGCTGCGTGCTCCAAAAGTGGAGAACCACGACCCTAGACTGGAGACACAGAGATGCAAGAATTTGCCACCAGTCACACAGCCACCACACTCTTCATCCTGTACTACCGTGAGACCCCTGTATGAGCAACAGTTGCTTGTGTGTCCCTCTCTCTCTGACTCAAATGTAAGCTCCCTGAGGGCAAGGACAATGTCCTGAGAACCTTTGTCCTATGCACTATGCATTCTCTTCCAGGCAGGACACAGGGTTTGCTATATTTTTGTTAAAAGTGAAGAGCTATATACAATGGTCTTGCTTCAAGGAAGGGCACCCACGCAGGTGGTTGAGGGCAAAGTCCCCTCTCAGGGCTCGGAGTCCACCCTTCTGGGTGCGCACTGTAGGCCCAACCGAAACCCACCTTGCTGCCGAGAGCTGTTATTCTGACCCTGTGTCTAATATTCCCACACTGTCTTCCACAACAGACCTTTAAATATTTGAAAACAGCTCTCAGGATCCTTCAGATGCTCTCTCTTCCAGGTTGAAGGTCCCCAGCTCCCTCTGCCACTGCTCATGGGCATGGTATGTAGACCCTGGGGTTTCCCATCCCCTCCTCCAAAGGCCATCCCATTTGTCAGCCTCAGTGCACAACTGTGACTTCCAGAATAAAATACAATGCTCCAGATGTGGTCTGGCTACTACAAGCCCAGAGGGACACACCATTATCTCCCCTCTTCTGGGCCCTGTGTTTGGATTACTATTGTCCAAGATTGCATTGGCTCTCCCAGGCAGTTCCACCCCACCGTTGGCTACACTGCAGTTGGTCTGCTAACCCATCTAACTCTATGACTGTCTCATCCTCAATTCTCGATCTTGTCCCTGAAGATCACATCAATGTCTTTACAAAACGCCTTGTGAAATCCAGATCTGTGATGCCCACAGCTCACCACATGCCTGCCAGTCTAGAAAACTTAGCAGCCAAAGGAAGGAGGGGGTTTGAACTGGACTCGAGCGTGGTGAGCCCCAGATGATTCCTAGTGTTCGTTCCTTATTTTTTTTAACCCCCAAAGGGCTCGTGAACCATCCCCTAAATAATCCTTGTTCTGTACCCTCTGCAGGGCTTTCCATGCCCCAGCTACTTGCTCAGTGTCTGGACTGAGCAACTGTGACGGGCTGCCTGATTGATCCTGCCTGTCGGGAGGTTTATGGTGGTGAGCAGGGGCTGCCTGGGGAAAAGCAGAGAGGGGAGCAAGTCCAAGTACCACAAACTCAGGAATGCCTGTGGAGATTGTAAATAGCTTGATAGAGAGAGGCTGCGTCTCTGGGTTGGAAAATTTATTAACAATGCCTAATGTATTTCACTCTCCCTGCACAGTGTTTGATTCAAAGGAAATATGAAAACATCACTGGAATCCCAATTCTGCCAAACCATTTCCTTTCTCCTATAATTAGGTACTCTGGATTTTTAGTATCATTTTTTGTGTGTGTTTGTTTCTTCTGATTTCCACAGGCTATTTTTAGACCAATCATGACTCACTTTTTGAAAGGCCTAAGAAAAAAAGTCTTTTCCCCCAGCAATCAAATGTTTCTGTCCTCTGGGTGACATGCGTTTAGGTAAGTCAGCAGGGTGACAGACCAGGAGCTGGAGCACTCAGGAGGGAAGCCCCAGCTATGGCAGTGGGGAGCGGGGAGACATCCCACACAGTGACCTTCACTGGCCCCTGGCCAGCCTGCTGACTAACCCCTCTCCTCCCTCCAAGAGGGAGAGATGCAAGCTCCACAGAGACAGGGCTGGAGAAGCCTCCGCTCTGGGGCCACCACGGTAAAGCAGCAGACTCATTGTTCTGTGGGCAGAGCTGGAGACAAGGCCAAGGAAGCATGCTGGCTTGGAATAAGAAGGAAGGAAGCGTGGGCTGTCCGTCGTGGGAAGGTCTGTGCAGCAGAGTAGTGAGCACGCTATCTCTGGGAGGGTTGGAACTGAGCTGTCTAACTGCAGTGTCCCAAGGCCTTCCAGTGCTGACTGTGACATATACCAGGGAGGCTGCTGGAGGAATCCCAGGTCTGAGAAGGAAACCAAGCCACAATGCTCCAGAGTATATCCAGCACCAGGACTCCAGGAAGAACGAGAGGCCCACAGTGATGTCCACCCCTGCTCCCCGGGGGGGGGCCGATGTGAGGAGGGCAGAGGGCTTCACCTTCTCCATGCAGACTTCCTATAATGAATTGCCTCCCCCCCATAACACAGTCCCCACTGTCCACTAGTAAAGGACTTTAAAACAATTTCCTAGCTAGTCATGAATGCATTTTCTGCTTCCTTTAAGTACTCAGGCCCTTTCTAGACATGGCTATAGGTCTAGTTCCTTCTCTCTGGGAATTTACAATCTAAGCTCGACCAGCTGAAACCAATGCACATGAACAGAACACAACCGGGAGCCATTCTGTGTCGCTGGGTATGGCCCAAAGAGAAAGCATGTGTTCACATGTGCATGCAAGCATACGTGCATGTACACACATGTGTGTGTTACAGGAGAAGAAGTTTTCAGATTGACTTTGGTCTATTTCTAAACGAGATCTAGTCTGCCACATCCCTCCCAGCCCTCAACCCACATCCATAGCATTTAAGATTCAACCTGTAGGGGAGGCCGATGTTACAGATAAGGGGCCTGAGAAAGGTTGAGACCCACCAAGGTAGAACTTTACAATTTGCAAATCCCTTCTTCATCCATTTTCCTTGAGTGTCTATTCACTCACCAAATAGTATGCAGCCCCCACCATGTTCCAGGCACAGTGCCAGGCAAGGAGAGTATAGAGTGACCCCAAACAGGTGCAGTGCCTAAACTCCCATGAAGCTGACAGCTTCATGGTGGAGAAGGCAGACATTTGCAAGCACCCTGAAAAGTGTGGACTTACAGTCAACGCTTCTACATGTGAGAACAGAAAATAACAGAGTGCTATGGAGCAGTCCCAGGGAGCTGACTTAATCCAGGAGTCAAGGAGAGCTTCCTAGAGGAAGGGGCAGGGAACTAAAGGACAGGGACAGGTAACCAGATGAGGTGTGGGGAGGTTGGAGGACAAGAGGGAATCCGGTGCTTTGGAGGACAGAAAGATACAGCCCCCCGTGAAGGGCATGCCTGTCCACTCAAGAGACAGGTGCCGCGGGCTGGAGACATGTGCGTCCAAGAGGAGTCACCTTCTCTCCCGTCCTTCAGTCTAGAAAGGAAGCAGACATCTCTCAACTTCACGAGTAATTATTTCGTGACAGTTGGGAACGTGCTTCCAGGGAAATGTCAGTGCAGGGACATGTTTCCTCATCTGCCAGAGAAGAACAGGACCTAGCTGGAGTCCTCGGAAGTTAAATCAATCAGCCTTGATGCAGGGTGACTGGTGGAGAGACTGGGGATCCTGAGAGATGACGGGGCCTTCTGCCTGGATGCCTAGTGAAGGATAACACCATTAACCAAGACAGGGAATGTGGAGCCAGAGCACGTTCCAGCATGTTCCTTGGGTATGTTTAGTTTATCCCAAGCCTGGGTTCTCCCTATGAAAGGTAAGGAGAAGTTTAAAGAAGGCATCTCAGAAAAGGTCCAAATTAAACTTGCTCTTGAAAGGCAAATCGGATGGAAAGTAAGGGGGATCGTACAGTAGGGAAGATTCCAGACTGGGCAAAGGCCTGAGGCAGGAAGGTGTGGCCAGCCGAGAGAACTCAGGGAACTGGGGGTATCTGTGCTTGGCTGGAACAGGGTGGGCACAGAGCGGGGTGGAGGGCCAGGGTGCTGGGCAGGCTGGGATTTGTCCCGAAGGTCAAGAGGAGTCATTGAAGAACTTTGAGAAAGAAATGACATGTCAGCATCACGCTCTAAAACTATATAAACCACTGGGTCAATGGAGAGGAGGTGGATTGGCGGGGGGGTGGGGGGTCGGGGTATGGATCCTCAAGGAGCTCAAGGTGACAAGACATGGCGAGGAGTGCGTCCAGGGCCAGGGAGGGAAGAAGCCCAAATTGACATTCTGCGGGGCCAGCTGAATGTTGAACTTGAGGTTCTTGGGAAAAGCTCACTCAAAGATGTCCAGAGGTGGTGGTCAGGAGCACAGGGAGGACGGAGGCACAGGCTGTGGTGCACCAGGGACAGGCTGAAGACAGAGACTCACCAGAATCCTTGTGCCCCTCCCCCAGAAACAGCCTGCCCGCCCTTGTTCTGCCCCTTTCTGGGTCCCCTCCATTCTCAGCCAACCTTGCTCCCCAGTTAGAGCCCTGGGCTTTACAGTTCTCCTCTCTCAGAATCTGCTGCCTCCTGACCATCCCCCTTCACCCTGCTTGTCATATGGGTCTCTGCCGAAGCAGCACCTCTGTGGAGGGCCACCCTGATGACCTGGAGAGCAGCTGGCCCACTCTCTGTCCCACAGGGACATCGAGTGCTCTTCACTCCATGCTGTGATCCATGTGTTTCTGGCAGCTCCGGCCCCATCCTCTGCACCCACCACGTGCACACACTAATGCAAGCTCGAGCTGGGGTCTGTCACCATCACACCCCAGACCTGCTGCTTGTCAGTGTCCCACAGATACCTGATGGATGAGTGAACAAGTCCATATAAAAATGATGCTCGGGGTAGCAGTGGATACACCCCCAGAGAGAGGCAACACAGTCAAGTCCAGCTAGAGAAAGGGAAGCAAATCAGAAGACACTGTCCCTGGTCACTGCAGCAAAAGTGACTACGCAGACCCGTTAGGATCCAGAGCATCCATTCCCTTTCACAAGAGTGTTACTGAGTTGGGGGAGCAGTGGGGTAGAGGGCCGGGCTGCTAGGCGCTGCTGGTGTGGCCACTGAGATGGAGGATGGGCAGAGCTGAGTGGAGAGGGCGGTGAGGGTGTCCAGGCAAAGGTGGGTTTTCTCTCAAAGCCTGACTCCTAGACTGAGCAGAGCGAAGACAGTACATAGCAAAGAAGTGAACTGGAATCCTGAGATGTACGGAAATATCCAGGTGGCCCTGACAGATCATCCTCTGACCCTCATTCAAATGAATGTCACTTTAAGAGAGCTAAGAAGGGGCTTCGGGTGGCCTGCCCTAGACCCTAAGCAGTTTAGCTCTGTCCTCAAATGTGCCTGCCCACCCACCGAGACAAGTCAGAGCCAGCAGCTAACTAGGCATCCACTCCGAAGGATGACAGAAGGTCAGTGACAGCTGCAGCTCCAACATGGCCCTTCCAGCATGTTGCCCCCGGTCACACACCTCCCCTGCCCCAGGAGCGCAGCTCCATCCACACTCTTCCAGCTCGTCGCATTTCTCATGTATTTCAGCACCCAGCTTGCACCCAACTAGCTGCCCAGTCTTAATGCTGCTGCCAGCCATGGCCTGACTCTCAGCCAGCACCTCCATCATGCCCTCAGCATCTTGTGGACAGAAAGGAGCTCGCATCCTGCTGTGGTTGGTGTGAGCTGGTGTGGGAGTGGTGAGAGAAGGGGTGGGCTTTCCACGTCAGAGAGGTAGTTCAGTGTCAGTGCCATGACCCCACTTACTCCAATGAGATTTAAATGGTAGGAAATGTGACGACTGCAATTCGAGGGCACGAGTGCATCTTGCATCTGCTGTGACTAGGTCCACAATTTCTGATCGCTCACTTGCTCCTGCTGGATCAATAAGATGGGGGCGGTTGAGGGCAAGACGCTAGGATGTGAACTAGCAGTTCCCTCCAGTTCCAGCTTTCTCTCAGACATCCCAAGCATCTGGGCTTGATAGGTCTTTGTATCCTGCAGGTTCAATAGTCAACTCTCAGAGAATGCTCAGAGGGGGCATGAAGGAAAGATGCTCCGTGGGGATGCCTGGAGCAAAGGGGTCATTTAAGCTGGGATTTGAAAAGGGACAGAAGAAGGACTAAGGGAATCGTCAGTGAGAGGGTCGTAACTCAGATGACAAAAGACATTTCAAAGGAGCATTCAACAGCCTGAGAAAGTGTTTTGAGCACAGGAGGAAAAGAAGGGCTGGAGCTGGTCATTGCTAGGTTTGCGTCAGTGAGAAACGGCACATCCAGGAAACCAGAACACACACAAGGAAGTTTTCCAGCACAGCCTGGAAGGACGAGGAGGTGTGGGAAGTACAGGCTGCCTTGCAGCCAAGCACCGTTAACCCTCAACACTTCCAACAAGACAGCCACATGCCGCAGGTTCTGAGGAAATTGAGGATTATGAATTAGCCCAGAGGCGGAGGCACATGCAGGTTGGGGACAGGAAAGCCTATGAAGTAGCCAAAAAAAAAAAAAAAAAATCACAGTGGACACCGGGGGTCTGGAGCAAACCTGTCCCAGGAAGAACAGTGTGCCTCCGGAGTCTTAAGGAAGATGCAGGAGAGTCCTGTCGTTTTGCTCATTTAAAACCAGATGGGCCAGAGCCCAGAGCATGAACCATGGGGAGAAATGTATTTCAATGCATCTGGGGTGTAGCCCCACCAAGTGTAAAGACCTCTGCTGGTTTGTGACTTCCTGACTGTGAGGCCCAATGAGAAGTAGCCCCACTCAAAGGCTGTCTCCCGCTTGTGGGCCTATTCGCATGCATTTCACCCCTTGTCCGACTCACCCTGAGTCCTAGGAGGATGTCAAGATTTCAAATGAAAAATGAAAATAAACAGAGCTGCTCTAGCCAGGACACTCAGAAACACTCTGTTCTTTCCCCACTTTCAATGAGTCTGTGGCTGAGCCCTGGAATGTTGATGCTACCTTTTAATCCTGCATTATTCCCCCCCTGCCTGGCAACCAGGCCTCCAGGAAGGAAGATGCAGAGGCTGGAGAGCAGCAGCCCTGCAGCAGGTACCCACACCAGTGCTCAGAGAACCCATGATGGATGCGAGGGCTCTCCTCGTCAGAGTGAAGGGAGTCTGATTGGGACTAGTACCTGCCTCTCCACTAATGGAAGGAGAAGGACGAGGAGCTGCAGGAAGGCCAACACTGCAGGCCCTGAGTCCTGCCGCGCTGGGAAGGGGTCCTCCGTGGCCTCTCCCCTCTCCACCAACAGCATCTCCTCTTCCAAATCTCCTGTGCCAGCTGAGCTCAAAACAGGCAGCTGATGAAGCCATTTCCCCACCCCGACTGTGGGTCAGGACCCAGCACCCTCCCCAGGACTGTGTGCAGATCTCCACGTGCTGCAGAGAAACAGCCCCATCTCCCTCTGGAAAAGGCCCTGAAGAAGGCTGGCAGATTTAGCAAATAAACATACAGAATGCTCAGGTCGATTTGAATTTCAGATAAACCATGAATAATTTAGTATAAGTATGTATCCAATATTCCTGGGATAAACTTACACTAAACAATTATTTGCCACTTATCTGAAATTCAGATTTAACCTGGTGTCCTGCATCCCGTCTGACAGCCCAGGTCCTGGCCCTTCCCTGAGGGCAGACATCCTAAAAAGAAGGTTGTTCAAGGGGGAAACATCGGACCCAGCCTGCTCCTCATGCAGCCACAGACCCCCACACTCACACACTCCCAGGCTGACTGAGGGAACCCCTGTGCACCCAGGTGACACTGGTCTTGCCTGGGCACCGCATGGCGCGGCCTCGGGCTCCCTGGAGGGTGGAGGCCAGTACAGGGCTCTGCCATCTCCCTGCCAGTCCAGGGAAACTCCCGGCTCTCTTTAATTAGAGTGCATCAGCCCTCCCTCAGCCTGGGTCCAGATGCTTTTAATGTGAGAAACTTCTCGTCCTGTGGTTTTGAATTCAATCTAGAACAATTCCTGTCAAGCAGGAGCAAGGAGAGAGAGGAATACTTACCTTTCTCTTTGTCTCACCTCTCAGGCCCCCCACATTACTCTCTCTCCTCCACAGTTGGGGCCCCAGGGTCAGGAAGGGAACCCCTGTGCCACGCTGCCTGCGGCCATGCCCCACTCCCTTTACTCCTCTTGCGGATGGCCAATGGGTGTCCTCCTCACAGGCTCTCAGCTGCAGAGGGAGGCGCGTGGTGGCCTCCTTTCCGGCCATTAAGTGGAACTGCCAGCACTACACACCGGATCCTGGCACCCGGTGAACAGCACAGGCAGGGGATGTGGGGGCTGAGTTCCCTGCACCTGCCCTGCTCAAATAGCAAAGTCCCTGGGGCACTGGCTCAAGGGGCTGGGGGCTGGGCAGCAGAACAAGAGATGGGACTGACTGGCCAGAAGCGCAGACCGAAGCTCTCTACCTCCATCTCTTTCTAGACCAGGCCCCCAGCTCCCTGGGAAACAGCCATCACTCTGGCCGGGCCGGGACACGGGGTGAAGTGTCTGGGGCAGTCCACCGTCCACCGGGGAACTCCAGGGGAGTTTCCAAATGGGGTAAAGCAGCAAGGGCCACCCACCCCTTGGAACACTGCCCTCCCTTTGCATCCTACTATTTTCTATACATCTTCCCAAATTCCATATAACATCACCTCCCTGATGTCCCAGAAGCAGTCAAATCCCCCAGTGCAGTTCCACAGCACTCTGAAGTCTCTTTCAAGCCACGCGTAGAAATTATAGACACTGCAGTAAAGGGTGGGGTTTCTGCACAACAACTCAATAGGCAAGAGAAAGTCATTTTCTTTTCCACAGCCTACTGCTCGCTGTTCAAGTTCTTTCTCCATTCTTGTTGATAGCTGGGGGTGAGGGAGCAGTGACAGGAGACCAAATTACCTCCTTCCACTTCCTCCTCATCCCCCTACTATCCCCCATCCAATCCCTCCACTCCCTCCACCCCTCCATCCACTCTACCTCCTTTCACCTCCTTGCACTCTGCTTCCTCCACCTCCCTCCACCTCCCTCCATCTCCTTCCACTCTGCTCCCTCCACCTCCCTCTAGGAGGAATTTGACCCAGGACAGGCCAAACCCAGGCCTGTGCTCAGGCTATACTTGCAAAGCAGAGCACAAACCCCAATGTTCCCGTATCTACATCTCTCCCTCACCCACACTGCTCTGCATTTGACACCAGGGAAGGTGACAAGTGGAAACTCACGCTCCCTCCTTACCTCCTCAGATTCCACACTCAGACCTCCATGCCATGCTCTGGCCCCATAAAGAGGAGCTCTTTAAATGTGCTGCAGTATGTTAGCTCCACAAGTCAGGCTGCTAAGGGCACTGAGGTCTTTAAAAAGGCAAGCCACAGCCTCTAAGCCAAGCCATTCCTCTCTTCTGTGCTTCCTTGAGCAGAAAAGAAAGGTGGGGGAGGGGTGACACCTTGCAGACCCAGATACTGTTTTCAATCATTTCTTTATCTTGCTAACCTCAGGCACGCACTGCCAAGATGACCACCGTCTCTTGGTGTGCCTCGGTGGATAACAACTGGTGGTTCTCCAGGGCCTCCCAGCTCTGGCAGTTCTGTGACCAGGGAGGGGGTGAGATCAATATACAAACAACTAAGACAGGACCCAGAAACTGTAGTGAGAAAGGGGAAAGGGCCCTTGGGAGGTCAACCAAGGAAGAGGACTCATCAATTAGAGCACTATCTCTCAACTTTTTTTTTTAACCCGTGACCCCAGTAATGCTTTCTGTTGCTATCTACTGTATAATTCCACTAGTCAAGAGCAGTTTGTTAACTGAACTCTTGGCAGTTTTATGGGCAAAAACAACAGACATGTTGATTATTAGTTTTCAAACTGTACATTCTCCCTGCTCCCCAACCCCTACTTCATGCAAATTCTGATGGAGCCTCAGCAGGAAAAAGAGGAGGCTCAGTAAGCTGTTAAAGTCAGGGAAGACTTTGTGGACATCATTGAAGCACGTTCTGAAAGATGGGTAAGGTCCAAGCAGGTAAAAGTGAGAGAGAGTGTTCTAGGCCAAAAGCAGGTGTGCAGACCAGGAGCGGTGGGTGAGCTCAAAGAGTGGCACTGGGCTCAGTCTGACAGGCAGTGGTGGGTACATGGAGGGAAGTGTGGAGAGATGCCTTGTACTTGGAGCTGCTGCGAAGGTTGGCTTGGACTGATCAGGGAGAGTATGCATTTGCCTTGCTGGATGGAAAGTGCTTGACCATCCAGGGTATGCATGCCCTGGTCTTTTGCTCCTTTTTCCCTCCCTCACTCTGCCAGCCACATCCCTCTCCAGAGGTCTGAGCTATACCTCTGGGAAGGGCATCTGTCTGAAGCCATGCTCTCCCCTAGCCCTGTTCAGCCCAGGCCCATGGGTAGACTCAGAGTCTTTATGAGACATGTATTTGGAAAAATAGAAGGGCTCAAATTCGAATATATGACATGAGTTGGTGCACTTCGACTGTATGTAACAGAGAAAATTCAACTAAAAATCACTTAAATAATAAGAAATTTACTGGGTGTGTAACTGATTGTCCAGAGGACATGTCAGCTTCAGGATGAGTTTGATCCAGAAGTATGTGGTATCCTATAGGACTCAATTGTATTTCTTTCCACCCATCCCTGCTAATATATTTACCTCTTTCCCAGACTGAACTCCTTCATGATAGTGAAATGGTTGCCATATTTCCCTTTTCATAACCAGAGAGAGAGAAAAGCTTTAATTGCCCCAACTTTTAACAAAACCTCCAGCTTCTCCCCATTAGACTGACTTAGCTTTTGGGCCAATCACAGGAGTCAGGAGAATGCTTTGATTGATCGGTTCAGTACTGGGTTGCCTACCTGTTCCTCAACCAATAACAGGCCAGGGGGCTAGGAATACCAATCATTGGTTTAGGCCAGTGAGGAGCCAACCCAAGGGTTCAGACACACATAAGCTCTATGTAGTGAAAAAGGAGTGAAGGGACTTGGGGAAGCAGACACTGCTGCTCAACCCACATCTATCTGCTTTTTCCATGAAAGGCTGAGTGAGAGAAAGAGATTGTAATTGGAAACTCCAAAGTAATTTGAGAGTCATCCATGGCTTACTTCACCTATCTCTCCAAGATCGCACAGAATTGTGAGCCGGCCATCACCTGCTATTTCATCTTTCTTTCCTTTTCCTTTTTCTCTTCCTTCCCCTTGCACATCTGCTGATGCCCTCCATTGACTAACTTCTTTCTTCCACCTCTCCATGTTCACAGTATTCCTCAGCCCTTAACGCCACCCGCCCCAGCACCTCTGGGGGCTTCTGCCTCAAGTCCATTTCCTCCTGCCTGCTCTCATCTCCAGCCATCCTCTCCTGATGCCTCTGACTTCAAGTTCATCTCCTCCAAATTGCTTTATTGGTTCCAGAGAAAAACAAGCCGAGCTAGAGCCATTATGGACATGGACAGTGTGCATTAGACTCAAAAAATATTTAAGGAAAATACTTTGGCAAATGGAATCAATAAGCTCGAAATCAAACATTCACCGGGAAGAGGAAGTCTACCTTCAGCTAAGAGTGCCAGGAAACTGCTCACCATTCAGAGCAAGAGCCAGAGGCTGGTTCACTGCCCCACTCAAGAGCACTAAGTGCAGCCGCACCCCAGACCCCTCTTGCATCCACATACCAACCTCTCCTGCAACCGCACCCCAGACCTCCTGCAGCCACACCCCAGTTTCTCCTGCATCCACACCCCCAACACTGCCCTTGCAGCTGCACCCAGGCCCCTGCCCTGAAGCCGCTGGGGCTCAGACAGCACCTCCCCACACTCCTCCAGGCTCCCACTTCTCGTCTCAGCTGCTGAAGATACCAGTGGCTTCCACACCTGCCCAGTGCAATTCTCAGTGGTGCTGATTAAGAAAGGGAATGATGATGGGGAGAGAGGGAAGAGGATTGGGGAAACAGAAGCATTTACATTGTGGTATTTTTAGAATCAAAGATTAAATCTTTATAATCATAAATTTTCTTGAAAGAAAATGAGAGTTTCGTGTGTGGTGCTTGCCCCCCTTTTATGCCTGCCGCAGAGGGGGAGGCCGGGCAATCAAAACAGGGAGAAGACAGAAAATCTGAAGGGATGCTAGCCCCCTGGGGTACAGTCAAGCCAAAGCTTCTTTCCGGTGGATTCCAGAGGGAGGAGCGCAGGCTAAGGTCACATGGAGAACTTGGGGCTGTGTCCTCAGCCCTGGGTCTGGAGATGGAATCAGCTGCCGGCAGTGACGCTCTATCAGCAGCACTCCTTGCTGTTTCAGAGCTTTCAAACTCCCAGGGCTTCTGGGGTTCAAAATCAGCTCTTACTGACCCCAGACCTTTAAGAGAAGGGTCCCTTTCTCTAGCAGGGCTTTCCCTCCTGGGCCCTCCACGCCCAGACCTGTCTTCTAAACTAGATTCCACGTGGGAGAAGAGGACTTCACCCTCCCCCAAATACCCAGTGAGAGTCCCTCCCCCATCAGGATCCCACCCACCCTGGCAGCCCAAGGGAGCCTAGTGAGGACCAGCACTGACACGAGGTTAAGATGCTTGGGCAGAGGCCTGCCTTCACTCCTATCCAGGTGAATACAGACAGGTGAGACAGCAGTGTCCCCAAATTACTAGGAAGAGGTGGGTAAATCAAAGTACTCTAGGCTTGGCTCTATTATCCTCTGAACTGTTCCCACATGGTCGTTAGTATGTGCACTCTCCTGGAATGGGCTTCATCAAGTGTCCTCAAGGAGAGCCAAGAGTCACAAAGGGGCCAGCGCCTCAGTTTGCTCACACACATGCTCATACTTACAGCTTTGCACACTCACACAGATATGCTCACACACCTGCTCACATATTCATGCTCACAAATGACACCTTTGCACATTCCACACTCACACACAGGCGCCTGTCTTCTCATGGGGCTCTTACATCAACACTTTTCCCAGGGGAAAACCCCCACAGACCCAGGATCAGAGTCCCTTCCAGAAGTCTGCTTCTTCTTCCTTGAAGGAAGCCTGTGTTCAAAGACTGAGGAGGCTTCAGAACCAAGCTCAGCAAGTGCAGTCTCTTCCTTTGTTTTTCTAGTGAGTTGAACGGGGCTCCATGCCCCTTGAGACATTTAGCAAATATCACAGCTTCCAGAAGTTCCTCCTTCCCCATTCCTGCCGCCTGCTGGCTTCTAGGGTCCTCCCAACAGCCCCCAGAGCCTCCCTCTTCCAGCATTCTCTCCTGAATGCTCTCCTCACAAAATCCTTCTCTCTCATTCACACACACACACACACACACACTCTCTCTCTCTCCCACATGCACACACACTCTTATACTCACAACACTCTCACACACACTCTGCCTGGGTCACTCACTGGCTCTCCTCTGCCTGGCGGTGGGGGGATCCCTCCCCACTGCTCACTGCAACCACTCTGGCTCACAACAGGTTCAGTTCTCTGTCCTCAGCCAATTGACCTCTCAGTCCTCTCAGACTCGAGACACCCTTCCTTCCTGAAGCCCTCCCTTCTCTGCCCCTCAGGGACCTCATCCTCTCCTCTCCAAGGATTCCTTTGTCTCTAGGCCCCTGCCCTCCTTGACTCAACATTCTGGGAGAGCAGGGGGTTCTCAGACAGAAATTCACCCCATGCTCACCCACGCGGGGGCTTATTTTTATTTTTACTATCGTTGTAACCTACTGACAAAAAAGGTATTTCGTTGTTCAAATTTCCTTTTTGTTTCAATAGGTCATGGTAAGAGTTTGCATTTGATCCTGCAGGTCTGCTGAAGAGTTACATGACCAGGTTTCCACGTGAAGACGCCCTCTGGCTGGAGTGAGATGAGGATGCAAACAGGTTGACCAGTAGAGGTGAGGACAGACCAGCACAGCATGACTGGGGCCGTAGAGTCTGCCCTCCCTGGGAGCTGGATGCTGGGAGGAGGGGAAGAGGGACCAGGGACCCAGATCAGCTGAGTGACAAGCATGTGCCCTCAGGCATACAGTTCTTACCAAGCAGCCTCCTGACTCTGAGAAGCAGACTGGACTCTAACCCCCTCTACACTGACCCAGTAGAGTCATGCGGGAGCTAGGATTCCAACCCAGGACCCAGCTCCCAGATCCTGCTGAGAAGGGGCAAGCCATTTAGAGAAACACAGAGGATTGGGGCAGGAGGGGATCTCGGGATGGGAGCCCTCAGAAGGAACCCAGCCTAGCAGGCAGCCCGGCCATGCTGGAGCCTGTGAGGTCATGAGCAGGTGGAGCAAGCAGCTCCAAGGATGGAGGGCCTCTCTTGAGAGGCCCCCGCACCTTCAGCCAAGGCACCAGATCACCCCTCCTCCGCCTCTCTCTCAGCTCGCACCTGCCCTGGCTTCTCTTAGCATTTTTAAATGATCTTTGAAATGTTTTAATTATAAAGTATGCTTGTTGTAAGACATTTAGGAAACATTAAAATCTAGGGGCAAAGGTAATTCACTCAAAAAGTTATCATTAACATATGCTGGTATTTATTTTAGATAGAAAAATAAACACTGCTTTTTAAAAACTGGCGTTATAACATACATTTGGTCTGTGTCCTGGTTTGGGGTTTGTTTTTTTTCCACTTAAGATACAATGTAAGCATTTTTCCTGTGTTGTTAGATACTCTTCTAAAACCATAAGCTCCCTAACTCCACGGCAGCCCTCAGTCTGAATGTACCGTCATGGAAACTGCCGGGTTGTTTCCAGTGTTATGTCTCCATCAGTAAAACCATCATGTCCATGCTTGTATGTAAATCTTTGTACGCATCTGGTTGTCTCCTTGGGATAAAAGGCTGTGGGGGCATTACTGGCCCCAGAGGCTTAAACCTCTGTAAGTTTCTTGATCTGCAACCTCGTCCAAGTACCGTCATCTGCCATGTGCACTGTGTCAATGGGCTTCTAACTGTCCTTCCTGATTTTGCTGTTAGCCCCTCCAATTGTTGTCACCGCAGTCAGAGTCTCTGCATAAAACAATAATAACAGTTGTGTTGCCCCTGCTAAAAATCCCAAATCCTAGAGGACTCCCTTTGCAGGGGGCTCACCAGCACGCAGCACTAACCCACCCGCTTCCTCAGTGGCTCCCATGCTCCCCTCACCCACTGTCCTCCGGCCACTTCCCTGGTTGATCAGTGACCTCTCCCACCACAGGACCTTTACATGTGCTGTTCCTGCGAGGATCACTTTCTCCTCCTCTGGTAGTTCGCCCCTTATCTTTCATGTCTCACCACATGCTACCTCCTTCTGCCCTCCTTTCCCCACCCTGTTCCCTCTTTGTTTAGGGCTCTTCACATTGTGTAAATAGAGAATTGTCTTTTTACTTTTTTAATTTTGCTTTTCTTCCACTAAGTGAGACCAAGGACTTCGGAAAATCTGTATTCACCGGCACTTCCACCAAATAGTGTGGTTTCACCATATCTAACTAGCCTTGGGGATGATGCTTTAAAAAAAAAACACCTTGTTAATCAGCTGGCAAAGTAGCATTTCATTGTTTAAATTTGCATTTTGTGAGGTTGACTACTTCTACATGGTTATCAGTCGTCTTTTGTGAGCAATAAATAACAAGGCCTTTTTGTTGTATCGAGATGAAAAGGCAGGTGTTAGCTCAGCCTCTGGTGGTCATCACATCGCAAGAGACGTAAACCAAATGCCTTGAACTTAGAGATTCGTGTCCATTAGTTCTTAGTAAAACTAGAAAAGTCAGAGCATCAAATCCATCACCTGGCTGTCCTTATTCATGAAGATGTTCTAGAAAGGTGTGCTTGCTTCAGCTTCTGAAGCCTTCTAGAGGTAAGCAGTTCTTCCTAAAGTCTGACCTCAATCCTTCCTGCTGCTGCTTTTCTTTAAGTCTTCCTTGTGTTGGGTCCCCTGGGACAGGCAAGGGAGTACGTGCATGTCCTCCTAGTCCCCTCGTCGGGTCCCTCTTCTGGCGCCCCATGCGTGCTGTGGGCACCCTCCCCGCACCCCAAGTGCTGAGCGTAGATTAAATGATTCAACTCAAGAAGGAAGGCTGCGCTGGCGAGGTGCAGTCATCTCTGACTAAAATCTCTTTTTCAGATATATAATGGTCTAATCAATATTAATAGAGAGGCTTATCTGTTTTCCTCATCTCCCATGTCCTTAAGAGTAGATAAAATGCTTGTAAAATAGGGTCCTATTCAGCATATACTGATTGCTTCCAAAACGCATTTTCTCGAGATCTGTCATCGAGTGCAAGTCATTACTGAGCCGCTAGGCCCAGCGCCACCGTTGACAAATTTGGGGAAGATTCTTTGATTATTTTGCCCAACATGTGATTTAAGGGCTTCAGCTTCTCTCATTTCAAAATGTGTTCTTGCCTGTCCTGCTTGGGGATCTTGGAAGGCGGGGGAGTTTCAAACAAATGGAGGAAGGCAGGAGGGGGTTTCTAGTGTGTTCTAGAACTAAGGTGTGGGCCGGGTCCCCAGGAGACCACAGGGCACGGGAGGCTGCCCGCCTCCTGGTGAGGAGGGAGAAGGCAGTGAGCACACCCCGCTGGACCCCATCATAGGCCAGCTCGAGGCCCGGACAGCATCAGGAGCTTGGCAGCCTGGGAGGCCTGCCGAACCCAGACTCGGGGTCCCAGCACAGGGAGTGCTCTCTGCCTGACCACTGTCCCGCTGTGGGAGCCTCAACCCATGCCCAAGCCCTGAGCCCTGTGTCGGGAACCTCGGAAAAGCACAGAGCCTTCCAGGCTCAAGTTCTCCCTTGCACTGCCTCTCTGGGTCTGGACAGCAGCTCCCTTTGGGGGAGCTCCTTTTGTTGCTCAGAAGAGTGCTCCCCAGTGAGCATAAAAATCATCGGGGAAGCAAAACTAAAAATGAGGACCAACTTCAAAAGTGACAATTCCCCAAGTGACATATGACATAGAACACAGTATCCAGTGCACTGTTGGAAGATTCCTGGAGATTTGTAGGTACCCACACAAAAAGGGACCTATGGCCGGTTGCTGAGTGACAAGAGTGCAGGGTGGTTCCCACAAAAGGACCCTGTGGGAGGAAAAACGAAAATGGAAAATTGTCACTGTGTATATAGAAATGCTCCCTGATCTCCACCCAGCCCCGGAGAGGGACAGATGACTAGATGGGCAGGGAGGGTCCAAGGGGATTTTAGCATGATCTGTCATGCCTTAGAAATGCCTGTGGATGGGACACATGTCTACATTTCTTGTGTAAGTCAAAATGATTTTTTTTTAAATCTGGGCTAGCTGGGTTTCCATGGGAAAATGTTCATCTTGACCCCATGCTCATATCAAACAAAAAAAATCAATCCCCCATGGGTCATAGGTCCAAATATCAAAGGTCAAATGTTAAAGGTTTTAGGAGGATATCTTCAAGAGGTTAAGGTGGGTAAAATATTAACATTTTTTACTGGACACAAAAGGCATTCGCTATAAAGGAAAAAGCCAGTAAGTTAGACTTCATTAAATCAAGATAACATCAACAGGAAGGCTCCTGTCCGTGGCTGACTGGCGATGTGGGGAGAGGAGTCAGAGGTGGAAGGCAGCCTTTTGTAACCATCATATGAAAGATTGGTTCAGGCAAGAACTAGCAATGGATTCTATACAGAGGGGCATTTTGATGAGATGGGCTTAAAGCAAACCCCACAGGTTGCTTATTATTTCCAAAGACAAACATCATAACTATTCAGTAGAAAACCTAGACAGCCCTTTGACCAGGTGCTCCAAATTAGCATCATGAATGAGGAGCAGAGGGAACTTGTGTGGCTGCAGATGCGAGACCCTGAGGACACAGCCTCATTCACAAACGATTCCAACTGGCAATGCACTCTCTCCTCGAATCATAAGAGAGTGTCTGACAAATAGGAGGAACATTCCATTTAAAAGACAACAGGGGGAGGGACTATATTCTTCAAAATGTCAGTGTCAAAAGAGAGAAAGAACGCTGTGGAAATGAAACTGATTACAGGAGACTGCAGATACTAGAAAATCGAGACCAATCCCTGAACCCCCGAGAGGACTCTGTTGAAGGGAAAATATTATAAAGGATGCTAGTAGACCCACTGAAAAAATCAGAACACAGTAGAGTAGATAAAACATTGTATCAATGCTAAACGGACTGAAGTTGATGGGTGTAGTGTGGTCAGGTAAGAAACAATGCTAAAGAAATACATCCCTATACACTGAACTATTCGGGAGTAAAGGGTCGTCATGTATGCAACTTATGATCAAGTAGGTCAGGAAAAATGTGCATGTGTGTGAGTGTGTGTGAGTGTGTGTGTTTGTATATAGAGAGAGGGAGGGGGAGAGGCAGTTTGGGAAGAGAATGCAAATGATAAAATAATTGAGGAAAAATGCTACCAAATGTGAATCTAGGTAAAAGCTATAATAGAACTGTGAATAAGTTTTATTCTTGTAACGTTTCGGCAGATTTGAAAATATTTTTTAACTTTACAAACAGAGTGAATCAGCAAGTCACAAAAGAAAAGATTTTTGTAATATAGATGTCTAAGAAAGAACTCAATTAGAATTTTTAACTCCCCATAAACAAATCAAAAAGGTAAATTTATACACTAGAAAAATGGACATGACTTTAAAAAGCACAAAAGACAATATGCAGATGGCAGATTAGCTGAAGTGCTTGTTTTCTTAGTCATAAAGGAAATGCAGATCTAATCTATAATACAATATTGCCACGCCCACTAGAATGACCAAAATGAAAATGACAGACAATACCAAGTGCTGTCAGGTATCTAGAGCAACTGAAACTTGTGGCATTGCTGGTGGGAATAGAGATTAGAACAACTCCTTTAGGAAACAGCCTGGTATGGATTTGTTATTCATTGCTGTGTAACAAATTAACCCAAAACTTAGAGGTTCAAAATAACACACATTTATTATTCCATAGTTTCTGTGGGTCAAGAATTCAACAAGGCAGCCTCTGGCTCAAGGTTTCACATGAAGATGCAGTCAAACCGTCCACCAGAAATGTGTCTCATCTGAAGGCTTGGGTGTTGGCAGGATTTGGCTCCTTTTGCTGTTGGTGGGGGAGGAGGCCTCCCTCAGTTTCCTGCTACATGGCTTCTTCACAGGGCAACTCAGAACATGACAACCAACTCTCTTCAGAACAAAGGACAAGAAATAGCATACAAGACTGCTATATTTTATTGCCATCCCCAAATACTTATTGACTAATAAGTCAAGCCTCTGTGCAAAGGAAGGGATTACATGAGAGTGTTCTATTAGTCTACTTGGGTTAACATACAAAAATACTCTAGACTGAGTGTCTTAAGCAACAGACACTTATTTTCTCACAGCTCTGGAGACTGAATTTCTAAGATCCGCTGCCAGCAGGGTTGGTGTCTGGTGAGGGCTCTCTCTTTGGGTTGCAGATGGCTGCCTTTTTGCCGTGTGCTCACATGACTTCTCTTTTGTACAGGCAGTGTATGGTGGTGGAAGAGGGGTGGAGCAGGAAGGAGAGAGAGAGAGAGAGAGAGAGAGAGAGAGAGAGAGAGAGAGAGAGAGAGAGAGAGAGAACTAACTCCCTGATGTGTCTTAAAAGGACACTAATCCTAAATATCAGGGCCCCACTCTTCTGACTTACTTGAACCTTAATTACTTCCATAGAGGTTCCATCCCCAAATACCACGCCACTAGTTGGTAGGGCCTTAGCATAGGAACCTAGACAGGATACAAATATTCACTTCAAGCATGAAGACCAAGGGTCAGGTGCAGGGACCTACCTTAGAGGCTGCCGCCACAGGCAGTGTCTCCTGGAGCTGAACACATTTGCTTTCCCACCTAGCAATTCCATTCCAACAGAAACGCATGCATATGCGCCCCAGCACTGCACAACAGTGTTTGTAGCCCCTCTGTCCAAATGGGCACAACTGGAAATAAACACAAACACACATCGAGGGAAGAGTGGCAGATGAATTGTATACAACTATACAAAAGAGCATGATACACCAATGGGAACAAACACTACACTCACATGCAATATGAGCAAGTTTCTAAAACAGAGTTGAGGGAAGAGCATCTTTACCTAGATTCACCAGCTGCTGATGAGAGTTTTTTCAGACAACAACGAGTATATATTTATGATTTTATTCATATAAATTTTTAAATAAGAGCAAAATTAATGAGCGAGGTTAGAAACCAGAACCTTGATGGAGGGAGTGAGAGACTCCAGAGGGCAAAGGGCACTTGCAGGGGCTGCTGGCGTCTGTTTCTAGAGGTGGGCTCTGATTTGCTAGGTGTCTGCCTTGTGAGGACTTGTCAGTCGCACATGTGTGAGGTTGCTTGTTTTTAATGCATCCTTCAATGACAAGTTTGCTTTAAAAGGGGGAAATCTGGAGACATGTAAATTTCTGCTTCTTGAATCACCCACGTTCCCTCTCAAACTCCGAGTCACTGGGTCAGGGGTGGGGTCAGTGCGAGGGTCAGCAGCCCCAGAATCTGCCTTTGAAACAAGCTGCCTGGTAAGTCCTGTTGATTCTGGGGCTGCACTTGAAAAAACCCTGAGGACCTCTCTGCATTTAATAACAGCACCATCTATGTTCCGAAAATGACAGCATGAAGAAACAAGAATATTCTACTATAGTTCTCTCTTCAAATCCTTCCTTTGCCCTGTCCATCCCCAAGGGAAAGCTCCTATCCTTGTATTTTTAAAGAATCTATGAGAAAAATCCCTACCTGAATATGGAGCCCCTGGGCGAGGAAACTGCCTGTCTGTCCACCACTATACCCTCTACCCAGCAGAGTGGCTGATGCATAATAAGGAAGGAAATCTGTTCTTGTTAGATGGAGACATGAATTGTCAAAAGACTGGATGAGAGAGAGAGCGTGCGCAAGAGTGGACAGATTCCAAGCATGAAGGATATGAAGGGAGGATTCAGGCAGGGGTCTCATCTTCCTTTTTTCCCAGGGACACCCCTTCCCCTGGCTTTTTGAGGTACCAAGTACCTCCACCTGCCCTGAGTGCTTGTATTCTCCCCAAATTCCTCACACATATTCTTCCTCAAGGAACTTCTCAGTCATCTTCTGTTCTGATATCAGTTCTGATAGCCTGTGGCACAGGGCTCGCCACAAGGAGTCTTCACAGGAACGGCTCAGCCCTCTGTGCCCAGCTGCCCTGTGAATATTTCTATCTCAGCAAGTCCTGTTTATTGACACTGTACACGCATTGTCCTCTGTGAGACCATGTTTCCCACTGCTTAGCACAGCGCTGGCACAGAGTAGGTGCTTAGTGTATGTTTTTCCAGCAGACAAAATCAAAGCTGAGAGCCCCAGCCCCAGGCCCAGCCAGGACTCTGCTCCTCAGTCTTCTCAGTCTTCTGTCTGCCCCTCTGTCACCTATCACCACCTCTCTCCTTGGCACACCTGCTCCTGTCCCCCTTTCTTCCTCTGCTGAGGTTGGTACCACTCCTTCCATTCCCATCGTTCCTTTTCCTCAATCTCCATGCCCCTGGAAGAAAGGGGTGAGGAGTCTTTCTTATACAGGAGATGATTTTCACCTTCATTATCACCCATAACATTATCACTGAATCGAGCGTCTTGTCAAGTTCTGTTTCCCCAAATCCTACCGGCACTCAACGCCTTCAGAGATGCCATCTGTGACACCCACTTTCCCAAGGCTGAGAAGGAAATCCTCTCGGTTTGTAAAGCTTCATTCCTGCTGCCAGAATAAAGCCATCAGCCCACTTTAAACACACAGCTAAGTGAATAGCTTTGGAGAGAGCAGAAGCGGGCAGTAGGGACTTCCAAGGGGCACTAGGAGACTTTGGGGAGCGATGGACATGTTTCAGAAGAGGACAAATTTCCTTCCGCCCTCTTAGATTCTGTGGAGGGTCTGAGAATTAAATTGAGAGAAGGCAGATTAACAGGAGAAAAACACTCACATTTTGTTTCATATTTTTACATGTACATGGGAATTTTCAAAAGGAAAATGAAGCTGTAGTCCCCCAAATGGGTGTACCTTTTAAAATAAAGAATGAGAAATTGTAGGGATGTGACAAAACAAAGAGGTGAGGACTTGGGCAGCAAACTGCGGGACAGTGACCGGAGGAGGGGCTGAGGGAGTGATGGGAGATCAAGACATTTCAACGACTTTGTGCAACTCCATTTCCCCCTCAAATCAGTGATAAAGATGTTCTTCTCTTCCTGGCACCGAGAGCACACATTTCTCACGGGAAATGCTATGACCTACTTTCAAGAAGAAAAAGTTTTGAGAGCCCTTCCTGCATCTGCTGTTTCTCAAATACCTTCAACTCAAAATAATCAATGTATTCAAGAAACACATTTAGGAGAGGCCTGCTCCGAACTCCTCCGATACTCAGTATCTTAACTGTAGGGTGATTCACAACTGCACGCATATCCGACTGAACATGCAGAATATGTGCAAGTGACTGAGGTCAAACATACCTCAATAAAACTTTGAAGAAAATAACTTTGAAGGCCAGGCAGCATTCGATTCTCCATGTGGTTTTACATCAGAGTCTCCTAGGATGTTTGTAAAGAAATCAGCTTCCTGGACCCCAGACCCAGGTGAATAGAACCCAAATATTTGAAGATGGGGTCCAGAAACCTAATCTTTAAAAAATGAAAAGAAAAGGAAAGGTGCAGGCAGGAATTAAGATGAATAGACAGACAAGCAGGAAGAGAGAGGAAGAAGAAGCTTTTATTTTATTTTTGTTTCATTAATCACACTGATTGCTCTCCTCATACCTGAGACGTGGATCTGGGTCTTCGGCATGTCCGTGAACTGTGCTCCTCTGTAGGTGGCTGATCCAACTGCTACTCCCCAGGGCCAAGAAACCTGTGTCTTTAAAACAAACTCTCAGTTGATTCTGATACAGCCAAGCTAATATTCTCAAAGCATATCCTCACCACCAGTAGCAGTATCCCAGAATAGAAATGCAAATTGTTGATCAACTGGATTAGAACACTGGGCAGACTCCACTGATGTGTGCTGAGGAATCCTCCAGGTTATTCTAACACTTGCTACAATTTGAGAAGCACAGATTCAGATCAAACCATCATTTAACTGGTGAAAATAAAATCCAGTATTATTTTAGGGCTCCTATTCAATACATTGAGATAAGAGGTTCTTCCCACAGATGCACTGTATCTACAGACACACCTGGAGTAAATCCCTCTGAAAGAAATCCAGACAGGAGATGAACGACATCTACACAATGGGCACAGGAGGAGTCCCCAGATGACATCGGGTAGGAAAGGCTAAGACACAATCTCCCCACAATGAATCTCACAAACCAGGCCATCTGAAAACTTTAGATTCCACATTGAACACCTCCATTTTTAAAGCTTCCACCTGAGGGGTGGGCCCCCAGAGCACCACTCTAAAATCCAAAGGACCTTCCAGCCATAAAATTTATAAGACTTTAACAATGAAATGATTCCTAAGGGGCCTGACTATGTTGAATAAATGTGGTAAGATTGGAGAGCCTTGTCTTCTTTCTGATCTTAGAGGAAAAGCTCCCACATTCCTTCTATAGTCAGTGTAATTTTTTAACAAATATCATGAGTAGATGTTGAATTTTGGCATATAATTTTTCTGTCGGTACTGAGATGATCGTATGATTTTTATTCTGCAGAATGTATACATATACCATATATCAAATCATCACAACGTACATTTTAGGTATCTAATAATTTCATTTGTCAATTAAACCTCAATAAAGATGGAGGAAAATAAGACCCAGAAGAACTGACTTGCAACTGTCTGTCAGATACTTGTAAGCGAGTGGGCTCCAGACCCAGATGTCCTGTCTCCCTAGTCAGAACACAAACCATGTTTTGCCAGACAAATGGAAATTTTTAAGAGATTTTTGTTTTTAATATATAGTGCGGGTCTGTCCCTGGAGAATTACAGCGACTGGACTTCTCCTCTGCGACACGCTCCTGGTGGGGCAGATGTGGCAGAATGGAAGCGCCTGCCCCTTGCCTACTTGCCTGGGTGAGGGTGATGAGCACGGGGAGCCGGCCCCACGCTGGAGGCTGCCAGGCAGAAAGGATGGGATGCATTCCTGTGGCGGGGCTCTCGGTGCCACAGGATGAGGGGTCCCCACAGAGCTTGGCCAGGAGGTGACACGCAAGTGGGGGTCCTCAGGCCAGAGGAGGCAGGCCTTCCTGGAAGAGCTGACCCTTCCAGCCCAGCCTCCCACCTTCGTTGCCGCACTCCCTCATTGCTTCCTTCACCAGCCCTCTCCCTGGCCCCAGTGCGCCCCCCCTCCAATGCCTTCTTTTCTCCTCTGCACAATGGACACAGGCTGCTTTTGTGTGAGGAATTTTCCTGGAAGTTGAGGTGAATAAACAAAGAAAATGCCAGAAGTCTGGCTGCCTGCCACAGTCTGAATGTCTGATGCTGCTGTAGCCAGCAGCTCTATCCCAAGTGCCCCCAGATCCCAAGAGCCCGAGTCCCTGGCAAGCAGCCCTTGCTCCCTCTCTAGCTCGATGCCCAGCCCTTCCCGAACTCAGGTAGATGCCAGGTAGACATGCCCTGGACAAGACATGGACCCGGGGCCCCTCACCCCTTTCCACTACAGACTCAGTAGCCTTGGCCTCCGTGCCCCATTCCAAGTGTGGTCAAATTTCTTCTCCTACAAAGACATGCCCAGAAAGCTTTGCACTCGTGAGAGCAGGGAGCAGGCTTTGGGAGAGGAGAGCCTGGCAGGTGCAATATCGGGAGAGGGCCCCCTATCAGGAGATGAAGCTGCAGGACCAGCGTCTCTTCCACACACGCTGCTTACGTCCCCCTGGTGCACAGGATTCCCTTTAGTCCTTGCAGTGATCTTTCAGTGGAAGAGGTAGGAATAGTCTCAACTGGTGAGAGAGCATACCTAGGGAGGAACTGGATATATAGTGAGCTAGAGCCACTGGGCAGTGCCGTGGGTAGAATATTGCCCTGCAGTATTGTCCACGTCCTAATCCCAGAACCGTGAATACGTTCTCTTACGTAGCAAATGGGACTTTGTGAATGTGATTACATTAAGGACCTCAGTATGGGGATACGATCCTATCCAGGTGACCTAATGTCATCACAGTTTCCTTACAGGTAAGAGAGGGAAGGAGGTCAGGGCGTAGCATGGGAAAGACTTCGTTGGGCATCGCAGGCTTTGAAAACGGGGAGAAGGGGCCACCGAATCCAGGAACCCAGACATTGGGAAAGACAAGAAGACAGGTTCTCTTCTAGATCCCTGGAAAGGCAGGCCAACACCTGGCTGTTAGACCATGAGAACCATGAGTTTCTGACTTGCAGAATTCTAAGATCATCAATGTGTGTGTTGCTTTAAGCCACTCAATTTGTGGTAACCTGTGACAGTGGCAAAAAAAGAAAACAAAACACTAATCCAAGTACCTCACTGAGGACTAGAATCCATCTACCCCAAGTCTTTGGTTGTCACCCCAGTCCCAGGGGACACCTTCTTCCCCAGTTCATGGATGGAGGCTCAGAGTGCTGAATGACGTGTCCCGATGCACCAATGTGCCCTAGGTCTGGGTTCTTAGGAAGCAGAACCTGAGGCCAGGGCTCAGGCATCCTGATTTCCAAAGGGAGCACTCCTCAGGCAAACCCAAAAAGGATGGAGGGAGAGGGGGGCTGGGGAAGGACCAGAGCTCAGAGCTAGTCTACCCTTGATCAGATCACTCCAGAGTGCACATCAGTCCAAAGTCACCCCCACACCTAGGATCGGGCTCAGCCCTTTGCACCTCACATTGGCCTGTCATTGGTTGGCTGCTCGCTGTCCTGAGGCATGGCCCCAGATAACCCACCAAGAGGAGGGAGTGCCCCCCAGGAGGGACAGCTAGGAACTGCTGGCACCCACACTCACACACATTACAACAGCATCGACTCAGGGACGCCCACAGGCCTTTCCTTCAGGACAAAAGAGAACGACCAGGGCCTTTGTGGCCTGGCCAGAGGATAAGGCACACAGTTGCATAGAGAAGGGCAGCTTGAGAGAAACCGCATGGCCCGGCCTGGCAAGGTCTCTGGCCCCCATCCAGAGCAGCCCCTACCAGTGCCTGTGCAGCTCGAGTCCTTTGCCTTCTCCTGCTTTACGTAGCTGGGGCTTCTGCTTCCATCGGGAACCTCGGGCACACCACGCGTGGCCTAAAGAAGCAGCGACGTGTTTGAAGGCTTAGACCATGGGCCAGTGACCTACGGCAGCCTGGTCCTCTTTTCCTCTGTTTAGGACATGGCAAAGAAGGGTGGGTGGTGGGACTCACAGGGGAGAGGTGGTCAGGGCAAGGCTGGGAGCTCCCCAGAGGACCGCGAGGTCGCACCACCGCCCTTTGGAGAGATTCTGCTGTCTCCCTTTCGGGATGCTGGGGTAGTGCTGAGGGTCACCCCAGGCACAGGTGGGGAAACCTATTCCCAGAGTGACTACCAGCATGGATCGGGGACTGAGCTCTGGTCTCCTGACACACACCTCTTCCCCACCTGACCTGGGGAGAAAATAGAGGGGGCTTTCTCAGGTGGGGCTGCTGATCCCCAAACTCCCTTTTCCTCCCAGTGCAGCAGTCAAGTATGCGCTTCCCTCCAGGCCCTCGGCCCCAGAACCCGTTACCTGGGCTGTACACCAGCGCTCAAGTGGAGGCGGGCAACTTTAACCCCCCAGAACCAAATGCATGGTCACTCCTGGCCTGGCCACAGAGCAGCAATGGGACCCCTAGACGGTAGATCTGGGGGCCACTTTGTCCCCAAGTAGACTGACATCACTCCTGAGGGAGGTTCCTCAGTGGCTGATTTGCTGGGACAAAGGGACCCTGGAAGATGAAAGTCCCGAGATGCTCTGGGCTTGGCTAACGGGCAGCAGAGTAGTGACCCCACGGAGCAGCACAGCACCCAGGAGAGCTGCGCAACCACTCCAGCCCAGCGTCCCTCAGCTCTGTCCTGTGCCCGGAGCTCTGTGTGGGCCTCCGTGGAGTTTGCACGTGTGTCCTTCAACAGAGAAACAAATGCCCCCATTCATAGACGAGAGGACAGGCCCCTGTCAAGACCCTTCCCTCTCACTGCCTCCCGTTCCCTCTCACTGCCTCCCGTTCCCTCTCCCTGCATCCCCTTCTCTCTCCCTCTCTCTCCCATCACAGCTGAGCGAATGAGCCTCGTTTTGCTGGTGAGAAGGCGATACTCAGAGTGGTTAAGCTACTTGCTCCAGGGTACCTAGCCCTCAGGTCTGTGCAAGACTCATGGCCAGGTCCAGAGGAGCCCAAGCCCTGATCTATTTCCACGATGCTCCCACGGAGGCTGGCAGGCCATGGAGGGGCTTCTGCATTCAGGATGGGGTCTGCACATGGACAATAACTGGGCAGCCTAGGTCCCTCCCACACATACAGTGCACAGACAGCATGTGCCAAATGACTGGATCAAAGGGCACTTTGTCCTGAAAGAGGAAAGCCCCCTGGCCTGCCCAGGCTTCTCCCAAGGGTCTACAATGGGACACAGTCAATCCTTGGCGGGCTTTACTGAGCACCTACGCTTGCTGGAAACTGTACTAGTTTAAGAACAGAGGACTGGAGATCTGTGGAGCCTGGCTGAAGTCCCCCAGCCTGTCCCGGCCTCCACACCCACTACACGCTCCCTCTGCTTCACACGTTCGCAGAAATGCACACATGGGTCACATGGGCACACAGGCGTGCAAACACTCGTGTGTACCAGCACTCAGCACATAAATATGTGTGCTCGTGTGTACACACACAGACATAAGCACACACACACACACCCACACACACACACACCCTACCAACCACCCCTAAACTAGGTCAAGCCCTCCAGCCAAAGTGACAAGAAACAGAACAGATGGCGGATGCAGTGGTTCAGCAGACCATGTCCTAGAAGAAGGGGACATAGAGGAGAAATAGCAGGCAGCCTCAGGGGGGCAGCAGGTGCCCCACGCAGAGAGCCTGGGTGTGAATCAGACTTCAAAGACCCAGATTCAGGTAACACTTGGAGGAGGCCCCTTAAAACTTGCGGGCAGTGGGTGGGGCCTGGGGAAGGGTTATGGACCTGCTCTGAGTCTCCATTTCCTTATCCAAATATGGGGGGGTGGGGGGGCCTGACAGCTGGTGCATGACAGGATGACTGTGGGGGCTCCTGGAGGGGCATGACATACCTGGATGTGCAAATTGTCTGGAGAGTTGCATCTCCTCTGGGCCCACCTGCAGGACAGCCCAGAGAGACTACAGGTGCCTGGGCCGGACCCTGCTCGTGCTTCATGAAATGTCCCTGGCAACCTCGGGTCGCTCTAGGAGGTGGTGCTCCATCATCAGCCCCAGCTCAGAGTGGGCAGTGAGGCATGCATCTGCTCAAGGTCAGCACAGAGCCCATTTAGAGAAACACAGAGAACAGGTCTCCTTCCACCTGTCTCGGACCCTGCCCTCCTCTGCTATCCCCATCCCAGCCAGGTCCATGCCAGGTGGGGGATGTGGGGAGGGCACTGCTCTGGCTGCTCCAGGTGGCAGGTAGACATTTGGGTCAGAATGGGAGGTGGGGGCCCCGAAAGTTTTCCTTGTCCAGAAGCATCACCCCGCCTTCCCCTGAGAACTTGAAAACAAATGCAGCCACCATCTTCTCCAGAAGGGCCTGCCGAAATTCTCGTAGAGAGCTGGGAAGGCCCCATCTTAAACAGAGCGCTCAGAGGCTTGTTCTCTTAAGAGAGCTGACCAACTTTACCGAGAGGCTTGCAGCAGAGAGAGGAGCTGGCCTGGAGCCATCCAGAGACGGATGAGGACAGGCAGGGGGAGAGCTGGGGGGTGCAGCCAGGACAGGGAGACAGGCTCTGGGTGACAGTCTGATGACTGTGGGAAGTAGGGCAACATTAGTCAGTTTTTACAGAAGAATCCTGTTTTCATACATTTTACCTGGAGTTGAAATATAGATCACAGAGGAGGAAGTGATTGAATGGAGATGGAGAGGAGGGGGTGAAGGGGGCCACTCAACCCATTTACCTCCCCCTCCTGGCACCTGCAGGGCATCTCCCCAGCTGCCCAGTTTGCAAACTCCAGCCCTCACAGAGAGCGGTGGCCCTGCTCAGTCCAGGTGGCCTCACCTGTGAAGTACAAGGCCTCTCCTAGCTGAGAGTTTAGGTGGTGGGGAGAGGAATAAGGGGCGCCGTCTTCTTTCCTGCTGAGTGAGGAGCCATGTGCTGGGGAGGGCCGTGGGCACATGTGGGTTTAGCCAGGCTTTAAGGTCACATGTCCCTTCTCCTAAGCCCTGACCCTGAGCCCCAGCACTGACATCCGTAGACTTCTGGAATGGAGCACAGGAACCAGTGACAGACACAAAAGAAGGTGGGTCTGGACCCAGTCCAAAGACTGCCCTTGATCTCCTGGTTCTGGCAGCACGTCCCCTCCCCTCCCCTCACTATTTCCATGCCCGAGACGGTGGGTTTGGAGGACTGACATCCGAGCGCTAAAGGCTGCCATCTGGCTGGGCCGTCCGAGGCCATCGGAGGCACCACCACTTTTCTGCCCCACCAGGCCATGAAGACACAGGATTATCCTTCTTCGTGACTGAGAGAAACGGGGCACCATGGGATGAAGTGACTCACTCAAGGTCATGCACTAAACCCTGGCAGGTTCATAACAAGAACCATGTCTCTTTCCTGATGTGACTCCTGTGGGTTCAGAATCCTGGCCTGCAAGGATCTCAGCTCCAAGTGCAAAGAGGCTGGCTCCACAGAGGCAGTGGGGCAGGGCATCAGGGGAGGGAGGGACAGCAGAAGCCATCCTGTCTTGGCCACTCAGGAGAGGGAGATTGCACCTAATAAGCAAGCCAGCAGGTAGACAAAAGTCACTCCTGCAGGTGAGCCAGCAGGAACTCACTCAGGACAAGTCCCGGAACAGAGAGCTGGGCTCCATCAGAAACCCTTAGAGTGGAGGAAGAACTGGGCTCTACAGAGAAGGAAACTTAGGCAGGACCCCTCACACCATGCCTGATCACGTCCACATGACGCCCACTGCAGGAAGGAAAGGCAGTGCTGGTGTCTGTGTGGGAGCACAGATCCAGGTCTTCGAAGGAGGAGAAAGACAGGGTGAGGATAATGAGCTGTCATATCAAAGAGGGCACACAGCAGGAATCATGTTGGCAGGATTGTAAAAATGACAACGATGTCCCCCATCTGAGCCTAGACCCTTGTCCCAAACCTCTTCCCCTGGCCAGGGCCACACTGTAAGCCCTGGCCTCCCAGCTCCCATCTGAGCCCAGGAGGCCTCTCCAAGCAGCCCCGGCTGTGTTGTCCTGCCTGCCCACCCCTCCTCCCTCCTCCTCTCCCGCTGATTCAATTATTCATCGAGTGGACTCCTCAGCGCTGAACTTCATCTCTCTCCTCTCAATAATCCCCCTCCCGGTTTGGGGAGGGGAAAAAGGCTGGCAGGTTCCTTGTGGTGTTGATTAGAGTATCGATCCTGGCTGCAGCCCTTCAAGTGGCCGCAGGAGCATCCATCAATGCCAGGTGGGGCAGACCGGGGACTGGCCTCGGGCTGGGTCCACACGGCGCAGGCCCGAGGCTGCTCTCCAGACGTGAGCCGTGATGGGGCCGAGCTAGTCCCTGGCGGTCAGAGGTGTTCTCGGTGGCACAAGATGGTTGGGTTGTTTCTCCTTCTAATCCTGAGCGCCTCACTCTCTTCCAGTCTTCTGCTGCAGACATGTTCTCCAACTTGGTCTGTGGCCCATTATTTCATGGCTGCCCTGTCTGGTCATTCTGGCCGAGATAGTCCCATCATTTATTGAATACCTCCAATATGCTAGTCCTCTGCTCAGTTTTTCATTCTCAGGCAATCCAAGGAGATTCACATTAACATTTCTCTTTCCCACATGCAAAACGGAGACTCCAAGAGGTAAGGTAAGGTCCGGTTGCTGAGCGCAGAGGCCGGCTCCGAACGTCCCTTTCCATGTGGCCACACCACTCCCCTAGCAGAGGAGCAGTGATGTTAATTGAGCCACTGGACACCCGGGACACCTTCTCTCACTGATATGCCCATTCATCTTGTGATATAGAGGCTCATTATCCTCATTTTACAGATAAAGACACACAAGTAACTTGTCTCCAGGCTGCGCAGTTAGGAAACTGCAGAGCTGGGCTTCAAACCCAAGTCTGTGCAACACCAGATCCAGCCTCCAAATGACAAGACCAGTTTAAAAGTCATTTCACCAGCACTTTCTCAAGTTCTGTACACTCACACTGAAAAAGAACTGCTATGTCCAACCCCATTCCAAATGGGGCATGGTGTCGTTAAGTGACTGGAGACAGCAGAAAAGTCTGAGCCTGGGTCTGCTGATTCTGGATGCTGTAAGGTCAAACCTACCCTGCAGGGCCGCTCGCTGACTGGAAAGCTGCCTCACCTGTACCATCGGTGCACATTCATTCTGGGAGCCCTGTCACTTGCCACAGCAGGTGGCAGTTTCCGCAGCCTCTCTGCTTGTCTCCAGAGCACAAAACAAAGACGATATTGGGACATCTCTCCCTCCCCAGACTCCATTCCTCTCCAGGAGAGAGCAAAATGTACTCAGGTCCATGACCAGGCTCTACTCAGGCCCTTCTCCCTGCCCCTCCCTCCACCAGACGGTCTCTCTTCCCTATCTGCAAGGCCCGCCCAGGTGGACTTCCTCCAGGAAACTTCGGAAGCTTTGTGAAATTCAAATGCCAGGGACCACCATAGAGATTTGATTCCATAGGTCTCAGTGGGCCTGGTATCTGGATTTTTTTTCTAAGAGGAAGGAAGGCAGCAGTCAGGAAGGAAGTGAGAGGAAGAAAATCTTTTTATTTGCTTAGTTATTCATTTTAGTTATTCCCCTGCACCCCAGGCCATGAACCCAGGTCCTTGGGCTGTATCTGGTCTGCATCCGAGGCATAGACTTAACACCTGAGCCATCAGGGTGTGGCAGGGTCTGTATTTTTTAAAGCACCCAGGTTTTTGTTCAACATATAGGTATTGGACATCTGCTATTGGAAGATCTGTGAGTCAGAATACCTGGGTTTAAGCCCAGATCCACCACAGGCTGGATGACCTTGACTTCTGAAGCTCTCCACGTCTCCAGTTGTTGTTACTGGAGAGGGCAGGGGAAGTGTGGGATGTCAACCGTCTTCATCCTCTGTGCTGCCTGAGGCTCCAGGTGGATGGTCTCTGGATCGCTGCCGCACAGCAATCCTGGAGTGCACTGTGCCTTCTGGGTGCCCCTTAGAGGGGCCTCCTGTCTGCTTCCTGGCACCCTCAGTCCTCATGCTTCTATACCATAGGGTGAGGTTCTCTACCTCTCTTCCACCTGCTGCCCCGGGAAAGGGCCCTGCACCGGAAGGAAGGTTGCTTGCTACAGTGTCCTGGGAACCCCAGTCTTCCCAGCTCCACCTTCTCCCACCTCCAGCTCCAGGGTCATGGAGGCAGGCGGCGGCCATCCTAAGCCCAGCCCTTGAGTTAGCACGGATGTGGTACTGCGACCAGAAAGTAGCTGTGATTGCAAATTGATCTGCTGTGCTCGGAGCTGGGTACTGAGAAGAGAGAGAGCAGGTTGTCAATACTGCATTACTCCCGGGTCCAGAGCCTCTCCCATGGGTGCCCCAGTGGACAGAGAAAGCTGCTGTTATACAACGCGGGGTCTCTGTGGGGTCCTAGGGGGAAAGGCTGGAGCCCAGGTTGCAGCTCCAACCTGCTTCAGGTCTGCACTGGGCTCTCTTGTTCCTCCTCCAGAAGCAGTTTGGAGTTCAACGTGAACAGAAGAGCTAAAACAGCAGAGTTCAGAAACGTTTCTCCACGTGGCTTATCCTCATGTCATTGCCATGGGTCTTAGAGTCAAGCGTGGACCGTTCATCCTCCAGCTGGGGGTTCCATGATGCCAGTGAGAGCTGGGTGCACCCAAAGTCTTGCTCAGGGAAGCTTTGCCGGGGTGGTCCTCTCAGGAGGGGAGTTTGTCCAAGGTGTAGCTCTGCGATTAGAATATTTAGTGTCTGTTCCTGCTGACTCTACACTGACCCCATGTTCCGAGACTTCTTCCTTTCTCAGCCCAGTGCTGTGCTCGGTCTGGAGAGGAAGTGGGACAAGTGGGTCAACTGGACGTCCAGTGACCAGGGAACAACGTGCTCAGCCAGGCCTGGGGAAACAGAGACAGTGGCTCTGTGCCCAATTTCTGCCTTCCCCTTGGGGTCTCTAGCTGATCCATACTCAGACTCCCCCACAGTGGCCTCCCGGCGACTCGGGTCCAGGCCTGGCCATAAACTCCCCATAGACCCCTCCAGCTCACTCCCGCAGGGGTCTGATGCTGCAGAGATAGTTCATGGACGACTGACACTCCAAGTGGCACATACCAGGTCATTGGATTTGTAAGGCACAGTGGCTCCTTGTCAGGGTCGAGGCCCCTGCAGGGTCCCTCCTTCTGGCTCCACTTCAGCCACAAAAATAAGTTTTAGGACCAGGCTGGACTGTGAACTCCTAACTGCCTGAGCTCAGGAAGTTGCTTCACCTCTCTGAAACCTTTTACCTCTGAGTAACAGGAATGCAAACACCTACTCGCGAAGATGCAGGGAGCGCTAAACCCAGCCCAGGCCTGAGAGCACAGTCCGTGCTCAGCTACTGGCTCTCGCTGCTCTCCACAAGGCAGGCACCACCTTTAACCCCTGCTAGCCAGGAGGCTTCCCAGACACCAGCTTCTTGCAGATCCTGGCAAGTTGTGGGGCCTGCCTATCCAGAGGGCTCCCCTGTCCTGAGGACCTTCTTCTCTGGATGAATAGCAGCAGCGTCCTCCTCCTGCTTTAAGGGAGACTTCACCTATGATCCCCAGGAACACCATGATAACAGACCACCTCAGTGACCCCACCATTCAAGCAGGGGCTACTCTCTACTGCACACATACAACTTAGGGGTCAACACATATCCCAAGAAGAAGATAGGTTAGCAGAAGCAACAATCACCGTTGTTTGCTTTGTGATTATCTGTTAAGATCTCAGCAGGCACCGGACACCATGGCGGCCAGGGGAGCCGCCCTGCTCTGAAGCCTCCTGGCCACTCAGGTAGACTCAAGAGCATCAGGACTGCTGGATGGGGAAAGTCTTCCCGGGAGGAGGTGGCATGAGGATGAGGCGGGAACCAGGTAGCTACAGGAGGGAAGGCCTTCCAGGCAGAGGCCCCAGCTGGTGCAGCCCCTATGGCCGCTTCGCAGGGGTTGTTCTAGGCTCTCCACCAAATCCAACAAACAGCCACTGAGCAGCTACTGGGCACCAGTCCTGGGGCATGGGTGAGGGGCGGGGGCAGAGGTGGTCAGCACTAGAAGAATACCTGAAATCATTCATAGTCCCCGTGCCCTGAGGAAGGAGTGACAGACACACAGCCGACACCTACACCCAGCAGACAGAGGAGCAAGGCAAGTGCAGAGGGAAATGGGAGAGGATAGTTCAAGAAGGAAAGTAGAGAGCAGGGAAGGTTGGGGAGAAAGCGCAGTTCACCGGGTCCCAGAGGAAGTAGGGCATTTGAGGAACTGGCCAGGGAGTGCAGGACGATACAGAAAGCACAGGTAGGTAATGCACACACCTGGATTCAAAGAGCAATGACATTGGGCTAGTCGATGACATGGGCATAGGAGAGGGATATCAATGGCCACACATATTAGGGTAAACCAAGAAGGGCCTAATAATACAGAGACATTTTATACCTGCACAGGCAGGTCAAGTTAGCCCAGATCAAGGCCCGAAGGAAGGGAGGGAGCGGTTTCCAAAAAGACTCACTTGACCATCCCAAGGCCATCCAGTGGGGAGAGGGAGCTGGAAGACAGAATAAAGGCCCTGACCCCCCTGGGTTTCCTATTTGGGGCACCCCATTGGCAGACTCCGAGGGCTTAGCCCCTCCAGGTCAAAGAACAGGGATAGAGGGTGGAGTTAGCTGGGTGGGGAGCTCAGAGCAAGCGGCAGCTCTCTGGCCCCTGGAACATATCTGGTACTGAAATGGAACATAATAATCCCCATCTTAAGAACCTCAGAGCCATGAAATATCAAGTGAGACAGCAACAGCCCAGGCTGTGTACCAGGATAATGGCTGCTCCTTACATGGGACCATGGGGTGGCCTTGTACCAACCCTCTCAGTATTCACAAGGGAGATAAGTTTTCAGATGAGGGAACTCAGGGGCAGAAAGCTTATGACATTCTCTGGCTCTTTGCAAGAGCCAGAAACCCAAGTCCAACTGGCTTCAGCAAACAAGAGAAGTAATTGACTCACAGATGGGACCTGTCCTGGAATCGCTATGGTTTCAGTATTTCAGGTGCGGCTATATCCAGGCACTCAAAGTCATTGAGTGTCTGTGTCCCTGTTGCTTCATTCTGTTCCCTGTGTTGACTTTTCTCTCTGGAAGTCTCTCCAGGCAGTGACAAAGCAGCTTCTGGTACACTCAGATCCATTTAGCAAGGTCAAAGGAAAAGGAAAGAGAGACCCTTCCCGGAATTTCCAGCAAAGCTCCTAAGGCTGACTTCCTGTCTCTGGATCAATCATTCCCAACGACTGGGTGATGCAAGCTCTCTCTGGCGAATCCTGGCTTGAGTGCTCTCCTTGGAGTCAGGAAGTTCAGCCAACATGACTGAGGAGAGGCTGGGAAAAAGTAACCCATATAGCTGACCACCCAGAGCTGGGACCCCAAAGCGAGCTGAGCCCTCTGCTCCCTGCCGGGTGCACCCATGAGCAGCCAAGTCCAGGTCCAACCTGGCTCTCCACCATCCAAGCTCTCTCTTACTGGGAGATTTTTGTCTGTTTGTGAATTGGCAGGGTCCCTAATGCTGTATCCTATGCCAGGAAGGCATGGTGAAAAGATGGGCATGTGAGGCCTTAGCGGGCAGGAGGACAAGAAAGGCAGGGCTGCCTGTGAAGGTTTTTAAGCCTCAGCCAAGGAGTCCGGGACTTGGGGAAGGCAGCGCTCAGGCCAGCCTGTCTGGTGTTCACTCTCCTCAAGGGGTCCAAACCCCTCCATCTCAGGTCACAGGATCGGCACTGAGCCTCCTGAAACTTGAGGGCTCCTGGGGGGCACGCTCTGAGGGGGTCCTCCTGAGCCTACAGGCTTGAAAACCAAGAGCCAGACTCGAGGGCTCCAGTGGGAGGGTTAAGGCCAGGACAGGCCAGCACCAGCACCTCTGATCTCCCATACCTCCTTCCCCTCATTAGCTCATCCCCTTTAAAAAGCCTTTACCCTGGTGCAAAGTAGCAGTTTGGTCAGCTGCCCTCCAATGAGAGCACAGGTCATAGATCCCTAGGACTCAGGTTCAAGACTTGCAGCAGGGATGAAAACCAAGATGAACAACTAAATAAAATAAATGAAGCACTTCTTCCTTCTCTGTCTTTTCCTTTAAAAAAAAAAAAGAGAGAGAGCTTTAACCTGATATATATATATATATATATATATCACCTGCTGATATATATAGAGTGTTCTGTGTGTGTTTGATCTATGTGTGCACACACAAGTAGACACCAAATGGCAGGTGGCAGAGGAGCCCTCTCTCCTGGGGTGGGACACACCTCAGGACAGCAGGCCCCCAGGTCCCTGGTCTCTGTCCTCTGTCCAGTCTTCAGGGAGGATAGGGTATGGAATGAATGCAAAGCTCTTCCAGCTCAGAGAGAGATCAGAAGAGAAAGGAGAAAGGAAGGGTTGGAGAGCCGTGGCCCAGCTGGTCAGAGCTGTGCAGTTTGTTAAAAGTACCTATTGAAAAGCAGCTGGCCCTAGGGGAGGTGGCTGAAAACAGTCCCCTATGGGGACCCAGAGCAAACAGGGCCATGGGCTGCAGGTGATGAGCATGTTTTGGCCTTAACTGGGTGCTCCCTAGCCTCTCTGCCATTGTCCCCACAAATCTCCCTAGCTCACAAAGCGTCTCTGGACACAACAGTGTCCTGCCAGCCCCCATGGTGCTCTCTTCAAAGGGGTCAATGCCTGGGCTCAACCTGACACCCTCCCAGCCCCATCCCATGTCCCAGCCAGGTCCACACCAGAAACTGGGTACTAGCATGAGATTCAGGATGGGGTGCACTGTGGCCCTCCCCCGCCACCCAGAGTAAGGGGCGAGTGTACCCTGCCAGGTCCAGAATCCTCACCCTCATGGTGTGAAGGAGAAAATTGCAGATGTGAGTGACCCTCCTGCAGATGCTCTCAGTTCCAGCCTAACACGTGGAAGAAGAAGGAGCAGGGGTCCCTGGAGACTGCTCCCCTCAGAAGTGCCACATCCCAGTGGCCCCAGCTCGTGGACTTTCTCTACTCCAGAGATGCCTGACCTGGCTGCCCCACCTGCTGACCCCATGGGGTATGGTGGTCCCTTGCATGAATGGGCCCCCCGGGCCCCAGCACTTCCCTCTCACCTGACTCCACCTCCCTCACTTGAGGTGGGCCCAGCAGCTCTGAGATGACAGCCTGGATGTAGGGGATGAGGAATGGGACTGTCATTTCCACAAGTCAAGGAGGTCCCCAGACCAGAGTCTGGGAGGAGAGGTGGTCAGGCAGCACCCCACCCAATACAGCAACACTGGGAGGAAGAGGTTTTTCATTCAGCTGCTCTCATCCTCACTCCCCTCACCTCTGCATTTCTAGAACCTGATGCTCCATGAATTTTGCATCAGGTCCAGTGACAGGAGGTGAAACACAGAAACTGCAAGCCTGTTTTATTCTGTGCTAAGATGCGTGTGCACGCACACACCAGCTGTGCACACACACACACACACACACACACTACCCCAAGCACACACATGCACGCACTACAGACACACTCAGGTACACTCACACTTGTACAACACCCCCTCTACACACACTCCTGTGCATACACAGGCCCCACGCACACACGCCCAGGCCCACATGCATGCCCAATGTACACCCCACAGTGCTGAGCCACACACTCAGAAGCCCATCACAAAGCAACACACATGTCACCCTCACGGGCATGTACATGCACACCTCGTGTGGTCACACTCAGACATCAGCACACACTCCTGGCCTCGGGCAGCAGCTGGTACCCACACGCCCACCCTCGGAACACAGGGGAACACACACGCTGCTCTTCTCCTTGTCCATTCAGACACTCTTTAAAACTATCTGTTTTACTGCTTACAAAACACTCTTCTAGAGTGTCTTATTTATTCCTCACAGCCGCCCCGGGGAGCAGCATTATGATGATTATGACCATTTACTACAAGGCGATGAAGGCGCAGAGGGGCCAGGTCTTCCCGGTCACATGGTTGCATGTGTGGAGATGGGCCTGTATTCGTCTGTCAGGTTATGCTGGCCTGCTATCCCCAGGGCTGTCACTAACCTAGGTGACACCTTTTAGGAATGGGGAAAGGTGCCTCCTCCAGGCAGGCACAGCCTGTTCCAGGGCATGTGGCTCAAGGTCAGACTCACCCCCGTGCTCAGTGTCTGGGTGCTGGTAGGCACCTGGCAGCCTTACTGGGCGATGGCCTTCCCTGGGCCCCCCTCTAAGCACGCCCCTCTGTTTCCCCAGGCACGAGGGTACCTGCAGGGCCCCTTTCTCAAGGTACCGCTGAGGCTCAGGTACCCCACTCACCCTTGACCCTGAGATGCCAGGGCAGCCCCCCTGAAGGAGGGTCCCACCATCAGCAGAGAGCCAGACCCAGGACATGGGGGAGCCCTGGGGCCCAGTCTTCCCACCAGCCTGCTTCCTGCCCCCTCCCATGCCTACTAAGGGCGACGCAGAGGCCACTGGGCCCTTCAGAGCCCTCCATTCCATCCCTTTCGTTCTCCATGAGCTTTCCGGGGCTCCGCGTGCTGTTTGGTAAATAAATCGAGGGCAGCGGGAATAATATACCTGTCAAACAGCAGCCAGCTTCCAATTTCCGCTGTCAGCCCTGCCTGCCGCCGTGCGGCGCCTACTGACACGCTGCCACAAGCAATACATTTCCTGAGGTCCCGGCGGGGGTGGGGGCGGGAGGAGTGGGCACCACGGGGGACTCCCCACCAGTTGGTGCAGGGTGTAGGGCTGACCAGAAGGGAAACTTCCCCTGAAGACCTGGCAGGAGGGTGTCCGACCAGGCTGGGCCACCCTGGAGGACAGGCGGGCAGGGCTGGGGATCTTTTGGGTCTCTCTCCATGGGGAAATCAGGAGAATCATCACTAAGGAGCACCTGCACTAAGGAATCTGGTCCATCCCAATAAACAGGTAGGAATGGCATTTAGAGGAAGCTCAGCACTGGGACCTGGGTTGAAAGGTCCCTAGCCATTAAGTCCAGACTTCAGGCCCCGGCTAAGCTCCTAGTTCATCTTTACAGGGGTCCGGGATCAGGGGGTCTTCAAAGGTCTTCTGGAGAAAGCACCGCAGCTTTTAACTAGGACATCTTTCTCTGGTCTGAACTTGCTCCTGTGACCTTAGACACCTCCTCCGCATGGGTCTTCCAGATCAGGCCAGTGGTAACCTTCCCCCCAACACCCTACACAGCCTCCAGCCTGCTCCTCCTCAGAGAGGGGAGCCCTGTCTCCCCTCCTGGGTCTTCACAGCCCTCTAGGCCCACCCATAACTCTGCCCCAAGTCCTCAGTGACCCTTCCTCCCAGGTCCTCAGGCCTGGTAGCCACAGGCCTCTCTTTGTGTTCTCAAGGCACCTGGGACGTTCACACATGATTTCCTTGGGGGTTCCAAGCAAGCTGTCTCCCCCACTGCCAGCCCCCACCCCAGGCCCATTCAGCAGACGATGCCTTGGAATGGGGCTGTAGGCTGGAAGCACAGGTACCCGGACAGACAGAGGCACAAAGACCGGTCTTCCTGACCGGCAGCATAAAAACCAGCCGGGCTGGGCCCATGCCACTGAGCCGCCACGCCGCACGCAGGTCTGAATTGTCCACAGATGAAGGCAGGATTGCTTCTCCTGAAGAGCTTTTTGTCAACTTAAGGATAAGGGAAGCTTCAAGCAACAGGACCTGGACTCAAACGGGCAAGCCATCAGTGTCCCCAACTCAGAATGCTGTTGACTCTACAGCCCTTCCCCAGGCCCCTCCAAAGAGTGCAGGGCCACTTCATCTCCTCCCAGCACCAGGTGGCTTGCGCCCCGGGAAGCCCTTCCTGCAAATCCCATGCCCTTGGCATAGGCTGTCAGAGATAGAGGGACTTGGAGAGCCTCCTGTCTGACTCCTCACCTTTACCAAGGAGGCAAAGAACCTACTAACGAAACCAGCAGTTAGGTTCCCTAAACCTCACTTCCCTAATCTGCAAAATAAGGAGAGAATCCCTATGCCCAGCACATTCCATGAACACAGGATTTGCCCTGTTTTGTTACCACCATATCCCAGTGTCAAGAATTAGAGCAGGTATTTTTGTCATTGAAATATATTTGACATATAACATTGTATAAATTTAAGTTGTACAACTGTTCATTTGATACATTTGTATAGTGCAGTGCCGAGGGCACTGCAGCAGTAATTAGCACCCTGCTACTGTTCCTATTTCTCATTTTATAATAGGTGTTTTGGTAGTAAGTATCTCTGGATGTAAGACCGTAAAGCACAGAGTAGGTGCTCATTAAATGTTAGTCCCTGCTTACAGGACCAGAGGGAACCCAGGTGTCTTGGCTCCTGGTGCAGGACATTGCCCATCCTTTCTCCCCTCACCTGGTGGCCCTTCTCCCCAAATCCAGCCCTCAGTCCTGCACCCCAGGCCCTGGGCTCTCCTTGGGGAACTGACTGTGGGGCAGGAGAAAGGGAGTCTCTCCACATGCAGGGAGCAGGGTAGTCACCCCCAGCCCTTGCCAGTGCCCCATAAAGAGCAGCCTCCGCAGGAGGAACCACAATAAACACAAACAAATTTGGCGACACAAGTTTGGGGGCGGGCAGCCCCCTCTGCCCTCCCTGCTGAGTGCTGCTTCCCAGCACCCACTCAGCTGGGAAGCCAGCCCAGCCCTGGTGGGAGGCAGGAGACCCACCCTCCTAGCTCTGGGACCCCAGAATCTCAGGGGAGGGAGCAGTGTGGGAGAAGGTGCATGTGGGTGCAGGGCACCCTGAGGCCTCCTTCCCCTTGGTACCTCCAAGAGGCTTTGAGCGTCATTGGGAGACAGTAAATACTCCCACTGGGACTGGAGAAAGGGTCATCCTGTTGGCGGCGGGGGCCCTGGGAGTCACCTTCTCTGGGCCAGGCTGAACCTGGGGTTACAGAGAGCACAGCTCTGAAACCAGAGCAGAGAAAGGGATCAGGGACAGAGGCACTGGACCCTCACATGGCATCCAGGTGCTTTCTCCACAGGCCCCACACCCAGATGCTCACAGAGTCTTTTCATTTCCCTCTCCCTCTTACACACACACACACACACACACACACACACACACACACACACGCCCCCTGAACAGGAAGCTGGCTGCTGCCCTGCTGGGGGTGGGATGCCCGGCAGCGATTTGGCGACTATCTGAATAGCTGCCTGCACTTCTGGAGCTCCGTGCACACCCTCCGCCCCACCCAGTGGGGGATCCCATCAGGGGCTGGGCAGGCCTGCTCAGGACCAGGAGGAGCCTCATGCATGCTCCCCCCACACATGTCCTTGAGCACCCCAAGGGAGGGGCCTCATCACACTTGGAAGCCACAGGTTCCTGGGCACCTGGCCATGCCCACCCTGCACACACAGGCCAGGGGAGAGGAAGAGCCAACCAGAGGAATCTGGAACAGGAGGCAGGGCCCAGGGCAGAACCAGCCCACCTGCCTGTGACACACACCAAGTCCTCCTGCTCAGCTGTCAATCTGCCTCAGGTGACAATCTACCTCAACTCCTGGTGGCCTGACTTCAGTGTTGTCTCCTCCCAGAGACCTCCCTGGTCAACCCTATCCCCTGTCCCCCACCTCTGCTGGGCACAGAACTACACCAAGTGGGGCATGGACTGGAATCCTCAGTCTGAGTGTGAATTCCACACCCACAATCACACATATGAGACACAAATGCATACCCATGTGTGCGTCTCTGACACGAGGCAGCCACACATGTGAGTGCGTGTATACACGCAGAAGGCACTCTGCCTGCATCTGCACATTCACTTCATAGGATGCCTTCAGCTGCTGGCCTATGATCCTGATGTGAGGGCACTGGCTTCTGGGGTGGCCTGGTGTGGCCTCAGTCAGTTCCTGATGTCCCATGAGCAGGCAGCCCGTGCCTGACTTTCCAAGCAGTGTCTGGTGGAGCAGCTTCAACTTGCCCTTCCTTCTCTGCCTGGGCTCTCGTACCAGATACTGGGAGCTGCCTCTCTGTGTATTGTAGCATTAAAGGAGATGATGGAACACAGCACACATCCAGGAATGGTTATTTCCACGAGTGTGCCTTTGTGAAGGATTCCGATGGCGTGGTGGGTGCAGATTCCAGATTAGTAAATCAGACATTTTCCAAATGTCTGCTCTCTCCAGTGATGCTGTCCTCTAATCCAGACCAGAACAGAGAAGCCTGGGCAGGCTGTGTCTTGCCAGGAGCTGGAACATGTCTTAGACAATGACAGTGCCCAAGTTGGTTCACTCCAGCTCCTGCAGAGAGCCCCTCCATGTGCAGAGAAGTGCACACAGCTCCGCAGGCCCTGGCTGTCCCCAACCCACACATTTAGTGATGCCCTGAGAGTGAGCCAGAGGATGCAGCCTGGTGGCAAATGCCAGGGTCACACAGAGTCAGGCCACGCGTGCTTGAGATCACACAGCCCAGGGAAAGCAGGATTCAGCTATGTCAGCTGAGATGTCTGCCTGGCCTCCTCGGGTCTCTGCACACAGATGAGCAGCCAGCCCAGCGTGATCCTGGATCTGAATGGGAACCCCTGGGGTTCTGTGAATTCCCACAAATAGTGAGCAGGAGGGCACGTGTGTGCACACGCACTCACATCCGCACATTGGTCGTATCTGCCCCTGGGTCTGCTACCTTTGTCAGGTCTCACAGGGATCCATGACCCCAAAGTAGAGACTATCTCCTCCGTGATTAGCTTGTGGGCTGTTGAGGGAAGTAAATCCCTTTCCATGGGGTCGGCCTGAGCAGAACCAGGGGACCGAGGGGTACCTGTGCATCACATGGTACCCAGACCAGCAGGCCGTGCCAAATGAGTGACAGTCTCTCCTTCAGCTTCCTCCCCACACTCACACACCAGCTCCTGCCTGGGCTCATCTCCTGAGACCCCTGCCTCCACCACCGGTCCTTGTGAAGGACAGAGGCCAAGAAGACAGCGTTCCTCACAAAATCTCCAATCTACCTGCCACCTGGCACTGGAAGGGGAGCCAAGACCTGGCACGTGTGTGTGACGGGGCCCCCTGGGCATACCTGCCTCCGCAGCCTCCACCTCCGCCTGCCTTTGAAAGTGATGACTTTATCTCCATAGACAGAGCCGTGTGTCTGACGGCTGTCTCCTCGGTGGCAGGCTCTGGGACCTGAGAGATGGCATCGCTCCTGTTCATCAGCCAGTCAGTGAGGAAGCCAGTCTTTGTGCGGCCCCTCCCTGTCCCTGCTCCCAGGGACCAGAGCCCTGGGGACACAGGAGATGGACAATAACTACCTAAACCAGCCTCCGACAAAGGGGAAAGAGCTCACTGCACTGCTTCTGGGTCCTGAAGCCTGAGCACCCGTCTCAGCATTTCAAGGGTGGAGGACACAGCTGAGACAGGCGTTTTGCCCACCCCAGCCCCCCCCACTGACTCACCTTCCCCAGGACCACCCCATCGCCTGCCCCTCCCCTGCCCCACAGCATGGCCTCTTAGGCAGCCAGGGCCCCTCTATGGATGAAGGAAGATGGGCAAATGAGCAGGGAGAGGGGACAAGGTCCGCAATTTGGGACAGCTTACTTCCCCACAGTGTGCCTGGCCCTGAGCTGGGGTGGGACACATGTATGTCAGGCAGCAAGAAGCTGAGAGATCATCTGGGTCACTGGGGTGGGGACACCAGAAGCAGAAAGGACGTGGCCAGCATCAGCGTCCACTGACTTCCATCCAGGGCTCTGAGGGAAGTAAAGTTCTCGCCAGACCCTTGAGCTACGGTGCTTTCGTGGAAGGGCCCCAGGAACAAGGCCTTGGGGTGTCAGGGTGTCCTGTCCCATAGCCCTGCCTCTGTGCCTCCTGGCTCCCTCTTTGAGCCCTGTCTCCCTCTTCATATCAGGTGGAACTCTGGTTCTTCTTTCTCTGTGTCCCTCAGCCCACCCTTGAGCGCAAATGTCGGCAGGGGTGCAGGCAGCACTGGGCACAGGGATCCTGGCAGCCTCCCCATTTAACAGAGGAGGAAACTGAGGCCCAGAGGGGAACAGTGTTTGTACAACATCACCCAGTAGCTGATACCAGAGGCCCTGGCCGCCATCCTGACCCCACACAGAGGCACACAGCTACCTCCTCACTCAGCCCCCTGGAAAGTAGATCTCACCATCCAAAAAGTCACCTGTTTATAAAAAAAGACTGAGAGAAGACAGAACAAATTAGGAAAAACAATAAGACACAAGCGCCTTCACCCAGGAGACACAGTCAGAGGCAGGTTGCCTGCTCCCGCTCCAGTTCTGGAGCACCCCCAATTCTGAAGTACAGCCAGTCTTCTTGACTCGCCCGCCCAGCACAGAAGCCTTTACCAGGGGATGAAGGAGGCAGGTATGAGACACACAGCAGCTGCCCCTGGGGGTGGGGAGGATTGGCCTGGCAGGGTGCCTGGAGGAGGTGGATCTGGGTGGAGGGGGAAGGAGGGGCAGGAAGGAGGAAAAGGATCGGGTAGAGGCACGGGTCCCTGCTGTCCGGCTGCTCTACATCCTCCCTAGTGGCCAGCAAGTCCAGGGCAGGAAGCCCGCCTCTCTCTTTCCCGGCTCGCACCCAGGCGTGGGACTGGCACAGCCTGAGCCCACTGACAGGCTGGGTGTGCTCTGAGCTGATCGCTCACCCAGAAGGTGCTAATTGAGCTGATTAATTGAGTCAATTACCTCAGTCTCCCAGGAGGGCTGGGAATGGGCCCTGCTCCTGGGACCAGGTATGAGGCTGTAGGAGGGGCTGACAGAGGGAGCCAGGCCTGAAAAAGGGGCTGCGCACCACACCCCGCTGGCCAGTCAGTTTGGGCGCAAGTGGAGGATCAGGCGCTGCCCATTGGACAAGGTGAAGGGGGCTCCTGGGTAGATCCAGAAAGGGAGGTGGGACTAGAGCAGAGGCGGGAACCCCAGGGCAGGAGTGGGGGTGCACGGGACAGTGATGACTCTGCAGAGAAGTGAAGTACCCTTTCCTGTGCACCTCCTGCTAATTTTGGAGTGTGAATGAAGGTGCCAGGGATGTGAAATGCAAATCATCACTACTGAGCTTCCAGGACGTTCAGCACCAGGAGAAACACCCTCAGTCCTTTATCCAGGCCAGTCTCCATAGCCAGGTGATTGCAGCTGACTCACAGAGGAAGAAAATGAGGCTGGGGTGCACTGGGCTGCGTCCACCCTACAGACAAGTGGAGCAGTCACAGTTCAAAGCCAGGTCCCTCGGGCTGCAGGCATTCCACAGCCCCGCAGCCTGCAGTGCACATGGGACTTGGGAGTCAATGAGTATGTCAGAATGTGAGTTCACACCAATGTGCCAAAAAGAGAGAACAAGAGACCTGAGTATCTGTGAGGGGTGGGACCCTGGGGATCAGAGTCCCTGCCCCAGAGTCAAGCCCAGCCGAAGGTCAAGGACAGGCCATTGACCTTGAGGAGGCAGCAGCCAGTCTCCACCCTGGGAGTGCAGCCTCCGCCTGGCTCCTGCTTCTCTCACCCCCATCAACATCCAGTTTGCCTGAAATTCTGCAATGATTTCCCACTTCCACGCCGGCTGCCTCCCAATTCTGTCTCCATATGAAGCCAGAGGGCTTTTAAATAAAAAAACAATACCAATTGAATCACCATAAAACTATTTTTGTCCTGGTTTGTTTGTTTGTGCAAATGCTATGTCTCTTTATTTGGATAATAGAAATGCCTATCAGGACCAAAAAATGCTTTTTCCAAATTCATCTTTATTGACATAATGTACAAAAAGCAAAACACACCCAGGTTAAGCATAGAGATAATAAATTTTGACAAATATGTACACTTGAAAGTTCTCTGATCCCTACCCAATCAATACTCCTCACTCCTCCCCTCACCCTGAGCAGCCCTGGCCTGATTTCCATCACTGTAAATTCATTTTGTCTTTGCTAGAATTTAAAAGCGGTGGAATCATATGGCATGTACTTTGGTGTCTGGCTTCTTTCACTCCCTGCAGTATTTCTGGAATTCTCTCACACTGCTGCACAGACCATAAACGTGTCTCACATATGCGTGCTCACTAGATGCTCCCTGCTCACTGCTATATAGCATTCCCTCGTGTCAATACACCACCATTTGTGTATCCATCCACCAATGAATGGGTAGTTTCCAGTTTGAGAACCACTATGAAAAAAGCTGCTATGAATGTCATATACAAGTCTTTTTGGCACACACATTCGTATTTCTATGGGGGTAAATACAGCAATTGGAGAATTGTTGGATAAAGTAAGTACATGTTCAATAAATTGCCAAACTGGCCCTAAGGATGAATTTTGAGACCTTCAAGGCCTTCCGTGCTCTGGTCCCTCCTTTCTGTGCAGCTCCCCCTTTCCTCTTTCTCCCTTGCTCACTGCATGACAGCCATACTCCTGCTTGCTGTTCCTCTAAAGTGCCAAACTTTCACTGACCTCAGGACCTTTGCACATGTTGGCTCACTCCCTGAAGGTTTTCCCCACTTTTCTGTTCTTCAAGTCTCATCTTAATGTCCATTCCTGAGAGGGTTTCCTAACCATCCCCTATCTATACACAGAGCAACTCTGACCTTCTTCCTATAATTTTTCCTTTTAACACACAAGGTGAGGTAATCATACAGAATGTGTATATGCTGTGTGATTTCATGTTCAATATTCCTCTAGGCCCTGTGAGTGCAGGGATCCTACCCATCATCCCCTGTTACCCACACAGTACCTACCATGTGGAGCTGCTCAAAGATGTTTCAGGAGATTAAGTGAAGAAAGCTGAGCCCCAAACCCACAGCCTAGCAGGGGGCTCAGGTGCCCCACTGAGGAACCTGGGAGCTCACCCTTTGCAGAGAGGTGCATGCAGCCAGGCTGGTCGGTGATTCCATCCCAGATCCAATGACAGGGTGTGGGGGGAGGGTGGCAGGGAAGGCAGGAGAGGCAAGAGAATGACTCATCTTCAGAGACACAGGGCAGAGAGAGAGGAAAATGCAATTCAGCAGCTCTTGACCTTTCCTCTGTGTGCAGACACAGGCTCCAGGCCTCTTGGGCAGGGGCTAGCAATTAGGCCTCTTAGACCCAGAAAAAACACCGCCTGATCCCTGAGCGATAGCCAGAGATTGCTCAAGCTCAGAGAGCTGGCATGCTGCCCACCTCTCCACCCTACAGCCTCTGTCACTGCCCCTTTGTCCCTAAGCTCCTCAATAGTGACTGTCCCCTCCCCGGGGGTCTGTGCAGCTCTGAGGCTGGGAAAGAATGACCTTCTGGAGAGAGTGGTTTCCTCCCCAAAGGACAACAAAGAAGCAAATAAACCTTCCTTTTCAAAAGGCAAAGGGACAGGCAGGCCCTGTCAGGGGACTCAGACTCGCTGACCCCAGCCCAGTCCAGGAGCACCTTAAACCTGAGCAACTCACATGTGAGGCAACTTCTCAGAAACCTAGTTTTATGCATGTAGAAGCCAGGCCTGCAAGGGGAGAGAGAATGGGCATTTATAAATAGGAAGGCCCACTTCGAGTCCCTTGTCCATAGGGGCTGACAGCAGTGATATGGTCTCTTGGCTGTGGACACTGTGGTTTGACTGACTGAGGCAATTTCCTTCCCCTGTCCCTAAACCAGAAATCTGGTGGGGGAGGGCACACACTCAGACTAGTAGGGACCTGGTTAGAAACTCTGCAGGGCCCTGGTGCTAATGGATGCGGGGCTCCCCCAGTCATCACCCAAAATGCAGCTCTAGCAAGTTTTGTTTTTAACTGCTCACTGACCAGCTCTCCCCTGTAGCTCTATGACCCTGCTCCTTTGCGTGGGCTTGTTTGCTGGTTCCTGAGAGGGTTAGAATCAGTTTACCACTGGATCTGTGGCCCCCACTGCCCTGATACACACCCACAATGAAGCATGTTGGGGTGGGGGTGTTCATGATGCAAAAAAAGGGTCAGGCTCGTGATATCCTAACCTGCCGGGGCCTTTGAGGGGCTAAGAGTGAGTGGAGAGGATGGGGTCGGTGTCCAGGGCTATGCATCTCACCGGTTCTCTGGACCCCTTGGGGTGTCGTCATGAACACTGGGGCCTAGATTAGGAATGATGGCAAAGCAGATGGTAAAAGCATGAATTTCAAACAAGTGGACTCATCTCCCTGAGCCTGTTTTCCAATCCTAAACTGGAGACAGAAATACCAATCTCAGGTACTATTACAGGTTAACATTCCCAAAAACGGTAGTTCATAGTATGAATAAACCTCAAATTCTACCATAGTTTATTTTCCATCTATACATTTATAATGTTTTATTGTTTATGAAAAACTTTCGTATTTACAATCTCTTTGTTTCTTCAGCCACCAACATGAGATAACAAAGATCATAATGGTAAAAGAAACCATGTGATTTCCATAGGACCTCATGGCTATGAAAAATAAGGATGAAAACTTCTGACTTGTACTCTGGATTTTTCCCCAAATGGCCTTCCACTTGACTGCAAATCCCTGCCTCCTGGGACCTGCTGGGTTCAGCATGCAACCTAGCACTCTAGAGAACTTCAAAGGCAGTGGAGGCCTTAAGAGATGAAGCTCCTTTCTTCCAAATGATTAAAAGGGTAAGTCTTCAGATAATGAATATGTCCAGGAGATGGGGGTGAGGCTACAGCTGGCATGGGGGTTGGGGCAAAGAGCTATTCTTCAAACAAGTTGGGGAGTGGAATTCACAGTAGAGAAGAGGAGGATAATATTCATTGGAGAGGAAAAGTATAACATTAGGCCCTCCTCCCAGGTTCCTAAGTGGGAAGTCTTTACAAAGCAGATGAATGGTGGTGGGTTTCCATTCTCTAACCTAGCAGAAATTGCAATGTAAATTAGAATCATTCCTGAAAAATTCCAAGTACATGAGAAAGACAAATAGATAGATGGGTGCATTAATTATCTACAGCTATGTAACAAATAAACCCCAAATATAACGACTTCAACAAAGAAATATTTATTATCTCACAGCTTGGATGGGTCAGATATCTGAAAGGAGCTTGACAGGTTTGTTCTCATTCAAGCTCTCCATGTGGTTTTATAGCCAAGACGTTGGCTGGGGCTATGATCATCTGAAGGCTTGACTGGGGCCAGAAGACCCACTTCCAAGGAGTTCACTCATGTGGCTGTAGGCAGGAGGCCTCGGTTCTCCCCCAAGGTGGGTTTCCTATGGGACTGCCTGAGAGGCTTCATAACAGACAGCTGCTTCCCCAGAGCCATAAAAGCCACAATACCTATTATGGCCTAGTCTCAGGAGTCACAAATAATCACTTCTGCATTATTCTGTTTGTTAGAAGTGAAACTCTCAGTCCAGCCCACACTCAAGGGAGAAGCAGGCTCTACATTGTCAAGGGCCATCCAAGAATTTGTGGACAGATTTGAAACCACCACAAAGGATTTACACACTCTCAGATAAGCAGTGTCCTCAAGGCTGACCTAGAACACAACCTAAGGGCCCAGATAGCTTGTTGCTGTCCCTCCCGGCAGAGGCCCTTTCACCCCAGCCAGAGCGCCTGACTCCTGCTCCACCACTGCGATAATGTGGGCTACCTGGATCAAGGGTACAGCTGAGACGAAGAAAGAGAGGACCGCCAGGGAGTGGTGCAGCTGCCTTCACTCAGTCCTGAGCACATGGTGTGAGGAGAGACTGGGGTGCTGCCTGCTTCTGCCTCCGTGTTACCTGAGGGAGAGGCAGGCTCCATCGCTGCCCTGCACAAGTTATAGGAACAGTCTGGGTACATCATTGACAATACTTGTGGGTCTGGGAAGAAAACTGCCTTTCACTGGATCCTAGATGGAGTAGCAGTGAAACTCAGGTTGTAGGGGTGAAGGCTGCCTTGCCCATCTAACAAACCTGCCAATCAATTCTAAGAAAGGAACATAGGGCACCACCTACCTTACTCCCTGATGACCTCATACAATTGGCTCAAAAGTAGACACCTGACACAACAGGAGACATGTCATTGGTTCATCAGCAGCCAGTCAGATGCTCTGTTAAGATTTCAGCACTAAGGGGCCCAGAGCCCTGAGTCTGGGGCTGGGTGGAACTGGAGGGCAAGCAGACAGGGCAGGCTGGGGGAGGTGGGAGCTGCTATTTTAAGACTATGTGTTGATGAGCAAGCAGAGAAAGCTGATCTGCAGAGAAAGACAGGGACACAGAATGCGGAGAGCATCAGGGATGAGACCCAGGCTGGCTTCTGAGGCGGAGAATGGGCAGGAAGGATGGGCTGTGGGTTTCTGGGAGACCCTCAACTCCCCAGTACATGAATATTCTTCTGGCCACAGGTCGCATGAGGCAGTTGGCTTCCTCCAGATAAAGCCCCTGTTTCTTAGGCAAGCGTGAATGGTTCCTGTTTGATGCAGTCAGACAACCCTGCCGAAGACCCAAAGGAGGTGGAGAGGCTTGAGAGCATGGTGGCCTCTTTGCATCACTGCCTGGAAGGACTTTTGGTAAGAGTGTCACATTCACATTCAAAATTCTTTAAGCCCAGGGAATCTGGAGAAATTACGTGTGACACGTACTCAACGCTTGCACTCAATGTTTTTGTCTGGCACCGCCAGCTCCATCCCCCCTTATTCCAACATCTACAAGAAATGCATCTGACACCAAGCAGAAGTGAGCCAGAGAGACAGCATGTTTATGGAAAAGATAGCTCAAGTCAGCTGGTGTTGGCCTTGGCCTGGGTCATTATGGCCCATGTGAAGGACAAGGGTCTGAGTGGAAAGCATGATGTTACTTCCCTGGTGGGTTCCTCTTCCAGGGTGAGATTGCATCTCTCCCTTTTAAAGCTTCATGAGTTCCCACAGCTGTAACCACACCCCTCTTCAAATGCATGTTCAGTAGAGGAACTTTTGAATTACTCTTCCATTAATTCAACAAACATTTGTTGAACCTTTTCTATAGGCCAGACCCTGTATTAGGTACAGACTTGAAACCAGCCTATCCTCAGGGAGCACATAGGCCAATTGCAATGCTAAGGCACAAGGAGCAGCCATTAAATGACACAGAAAAGGGCCTGCAACAGCTCGTGGAACGGTGGGCCAGGCCTTGAAGAAGGGACAGGGGTTCACAGCGAGAAGACATGCTGGATGAGATGAGGGAAGAGGCTTTGAGGAGAAGACACATCTAACAAGGACCCAGGAGGCCTGGCTGTAGTTTTAGTTGTGTTAGTGACTTGGCAAATCCCCTCCCCTTTCTGGGCCTCAGTTTCCTGCCTGTCAGTGGTGGGGTTGACTTGTCAGCTTGGGCATTTGAGAGCATGGTGGCAGGTGCTGAGGGAGGCAATGGTTGGAAGTGGAGTTTTGACAGTTTGATACCATTCAGTTCCCAGGCAGATTGGAAACTGCCAGATGGACAGCTGCCCCAGACCAGGCCAGGGGAGTCGCTGTAAATCTCAGCTCATCCTTCTGTCTGTGAACACACTGTTAATCCAAAGAGGGGAGGGTCCTGTGTGCCAGCCTTCAGACATGATCTGAGTGCAGTCACAGGCTAAGAACCTTCAACATCTCAGCAAGGCCCAAGGTGCCTTCAGGGAGAATGTCCTTGTTTCCAGTCTAACCACAAAGGTCACTTATAGGGCTTGAAGGTCAAGAGATAGGCCTCAGTATCCTTTCCTTAGCAAAGGGACCAATAAACTCTGTGGTTCCATTAACCTGCAATTTCCCTGAAATAGATTGACATCAGCTTCCCACATACTGACCACTCGCAGGAAACAGAGGCAGGATGACCCTGGGACAGGAGCAGAGAATAGTCCAGCATGACTGGTACTGAGAGTGACTAGACATCAGGAAATGAGACAGGAATGAGCTGTCAAGGTCAGATCATAGAGGATCTTACATGCTGGGTCAAGGAGTTCACTTTCAGAAGAGAGTTGCTGGTGGGAGATGAACTAGGGAAGAACCCAGACAGCAGCGAGTGACATGGACCAGAGGTGGAAGCAGGGTCCTAGAGCCAGGAGAGCATCAGGCAGGGCCCTGATGCAGGCAGAAGGGGAATGAAAGGAACAGGAGCAGGCAGAAGTGAGGGCGACAAACAGGACTTGACCTCTGACTGGAGTGGGGAGTGAAGGAGGAGGAGGCAGGAGCTGGGGGAAGTTCCGACTTTTGCAGCATAGATCCAGCAAGTCACACACCTAAAATTACAAAATGCCTGGCGACTGTGTCCACACAGCACAAAATGCTTACAACTCGAAATAATCAGAAAGCCCCGGATACCATCAGATCACCAAATATCTGGAGTCATCCTTTTTTGACAGGAAGCTGCAAAGGTCATCGGAGTAAAGGGGCATCTGTGCCTTTAGTCCCCAGGGTGCCCTCACGAAGTACTCAGCAGAAAGGTAGCAGAGTGCCAGAGTGCTGGGTGAAAGGGGAGCCAAGCCCCCTGCTCTCATCAGAAGCCATGCGGGTATTTTTAGCGCTGCAATCAAGAGCAGTGCCCGCCTCTGGATGGGTTCAGGCGGCCCAGGCCTAGCAGGGCTGTTAAAAATGGAACGGCTGCAATCAACAGTGGCGGCCGAGGGGCAACTGGGGGGCAGCAGCTGTGGCTTTGAAATGACTGGCACTGGAGCTGGCAGAGGGGAGCTGGGAAGCAGGGAACAGCCTCCCAGAGGGTACAGGTGCTCTGAGGTCTTTTTGTCCCATACCTGTGATGCCTGGAGGCACAGGGGTCGGACCCCTGGCCAAGGTTCTGCCCCCACAACTGCCCTTCCCACAGGCCTCTCTGAAACAGCCACCTCTATGCCTGGGGGAACATGGGAGAGAGAGGACACACTATTGACCAGAACTGCCCAGGGCTAGAGAGCAGAACTAGGACAGAGGACCTGACCTGCCTGCTGAAATGGGTCACCTGTCTTCCAGAGTGTCTCAGCTCCTGCTCGGGAAGAGGACCAGGGAATCTCTCAGGGGTCCAAGTTCTACCTGGGCCAGATGTCTTCTGCTCTGGGAGGGAATGGGGCTGGCCTGACAGGGTCCTAGTGACCACATGGTTTGGGCATCATTATCCTTGCCCAGCAAGGAGCTTAGGTGCAGGGGTGTGGGGACAGAGAGAGGATGAAGAAATGAGCAGGAAACCCAGGACACCGGAGTTATCAAGGTAGAAGTGACCCTAAAAAATGTGTTGTCCCTTCTACTCATTGTACAAACCTTGGGGCTAACAGGAGTGGAGAGAGACGGTGGGTAACAGAGACCCAGCCACATGCATGCCTGCAGGGAGGCAGCATGTAATCCTTCCCTGATACCCCAGTCCTTCAAGGAACCCTCTGTGGGGGTGTCTAGAACACTGATGCACCCCAGTTGAGCCCTCAGTCTCATGCACGGGCAGGGGGCACTTGGCAACCAGCTGCCAGGCTGCATGCAGGAGAGCCAGGCTGGCATGTTTATTGCATCCATGTCCGCCTGCCCCAGACTGCTCCAGCTGTCTGAGATGACATTTGCTGCTTGTGCCAGGTGTTTACTCCCTCAGAGTGACAGAGTCGTGCAGGGGCAGCTGGGCACCTCGCCCAGGAGGCACCTTGACAGGTCATTCCCTCCATCCCCCTGCCTCACCCCCCAGCCTCAACCATGCTAAGTCAGCGTCTCCGTCGCGATGGACCCTGTACAATGTGCTCTCTAGTTGGTTGGCCCAGCAGATGTTCAGCATCTGGATGAGTCGTGTCAGGCATGGGAAACACTCTGCTGCCCTCCCCACCAGACCAAGCTGAGCCCTGCTCCCGGAGACAGCGGCAGAAGGAAGCCCCCCACCCGCATCGCCCTGCTTGTCTCTGACTGCCCTGAAGGCATCACGTCCTCCCCCATGAAAAGGTGGGCACCAACACCCAGGGTGTGCAGACTGGAGCACCCCAAGGCTGGCATATGGCAGAGTCACGTACGTCACCGTTCTGTGAGTTGGTGGTGCAGCTCGTGTTTCCTCAACACCTCAGAAGGCGGGATGAGAATCTGCCGTCTGATGGCCTCAGGCCCACAGCCTGCTGAAGGCTGAGCCGCACCCCTAGTACTGCAGATGGGGAGCTGGGAAGCTCAGGGAGGATGGAGCAGTGGCTCTGTCACTGCCACGGCTGCTCAGCCTGGAAGATCTGCACGGCCCCACCCCCTGCCCCTCGGAGCAGCAAGAGAAGAGCCGAGCCCCTGTGCACTGCTGGCCTGGTGGACAGCAGTGAGCAGGATCCCTGCCCTCTCTGAGAATGGAGAGGCTCTCTGCAGAGAGCCTACAGCCCCCCAAAACTGCTGGCTGTAGGGGACCAAGAGAAGGGTGGGGTGGTAGTAAGGGAGTGGAAAGAAGAAAACACAAGAAGAGAAGCAAAAATATGGGAGTGTCTCCCAAAACAGTCAAGGGAACAGTGACCTCCAGGCAGCCTGAGGAACATCCGCCCTCCTTGCCAAGGGAGCTGGGGGCAGCGGGGCTGGAGGGCAGAGGAGCAGAAAGGAGTAGGGCAGAGAGAGTGGAAATAGGGCTGGAAATTGTGTCTCCTCTTCTACAGCAGCATGTAAACCGCATGCTCACCTGCTCTCATATTGTCCCACTCCAGAGGAAGGAATTTATCTTTGCTTGACAGAGGGGAAACTGGGGCTTAAAGAGGTTGAGTGACTTGGCCACCATCACACTAGCTTTCAGACCCAGAAGGAACGCCCATTCCTAAATTAGAGGTGATACCATCTGTCCCCCTTATTGGTGAGCTCCTACCTGTTTTCCCTGGAGCTCTGAGCAACAGCCACCCAGAGCTCAGGGACACACAGCAGGGTGGGCAGTCTTGGGTAGTTTCTCTGGGTTCCAAATTTGCTCCCCTCTCTGGTGCTCTTCCTCTTTGGTGACATGCCCTGGAGTGTGCAGCCCGGGGACTGTTAGCCCCTGTGTGACAGCATCTTGGAAAGCAGGAAGGGGACTCGGGCCACTTCCAGGAGGGGGTCCCCCAGATAAACTTCATCCAAGTATGAGTGATAGTAGGGAGATCCACCTGTGGGGTCGCTCCCGCCAAGCCTCCCTTTCTTTCCCTACAAAGTGAGGGCCTAGGATAGGAGACCGCTGAGCTCCTTCCCAGCTCAGACTCTGAATCTAGAATTACCCATCAGTGACTCCAGCTGGACTTTCTCACCATCCCGCTCTGTCTATTGCTCTTTCTGATTAAGTACCTCTCCATGCCCGAGACCCTGCACTCCTCTCTGTATACTTCTCAAAGCCTTCCCTAGTCCCCCATGTCTCCCTGCTTGATCTGCCTCTCTGTGCTGTCCCTCCAGCTAGAGTCCTGTGTAGGGACCCTGCCGGAACCTGAGGAAAAGATAAGAGTGCACCATACTTCTGCAGTGCTGGCTGGTGATTACTATAAGGTTAGTAGACATCAGAGTTGCTCTCTGGTGCTGTGCAGGGGACAGGGGAGGGGGCTGCCTACTGCCCACAGGGATCTCTCTTTCTAATGAACCATCCAGAAAGCCAAGAGGAGACTCAGACAGGCATCAAGACCAGAGACAAAGCCCAGCAATTGGGAAGAGGGAGGACAGACAAGCAGATGAGCACCAAAGATACCTTCCATAGAGAGCTGGAGGGGACCAGGCCTAGTCTCAAGAACATTCCAAGAACCAGCCACCAAGGATGAGATCCGCAAGTGATGTGCAACCTTCCAGCCAAGGAAACAGACCACCAAGGTCAAAGGGCAGTGCTGGAACAGGTCTGATTTCACAGGATCACAACCCCTGCCATTGTCTACATCCACTCTACATACTTGACGAAATCATAGAATCTCAAGATAACGAGTGACTCCCTGAAGTTCTCTGCTTGCCTTATCATTCATGCAAAACCTCCCTGTGCATCAGCCTAGCTGCACGGGTCCATTAGCCTTGGTCACCTCCAGTAACAGAAAGCTCAGTACCACTCAAGGCACCTATTGCAGCAATGGGTGGGCAATACCAGTAGAACAATATTCTAGGACAGTTGGGAGCAGCATGGGAGGAGGGAAGATGATGCAAAGTTGAATGTAGGGCCATATAGGTGGAAATCTTTTATTCAAAAGGAAATATAGCACCTTCTATTTGTGGGAAACCTGAGATAGCAGATTAGAGCCTTCTGAGGCTGTAGAGAGGAAGCAGAAGTGACCTCCCCCTTTTCACAGGAGCAAGTGACAGAGTGCAGAGGACCAGTCTTAGCTGATGGTTACAGAGTGAAGAACAAGTGAGCTGTGGCAGGAGCCCAAGAGTCTGACTCCCGGGGGTTTTCAGCAAAGAGGCCTGGGGTGACGTGCCATGCACATGCACCTAGAAGGCCTATTCTCAGCAGCAAAAAGATTTAAATATGCTGACGACTCTACTAGTGGGGCTAGTGAGCACTGAAAATACACAACTGGTGTGAAATAAGATGTACCCAAAGTACAAGATACACCCAGGATTTCGAAAAGAATGTAAAATATCACATTAATAATTTTTTTAATATTGAGCACATGTTAAAACGATACCATTGGGTTACAGAAAATATATTAATTATTTTTCAATTCTGGCATCCCAACATTGAACACAAGCATACATAAATAAAACAAAAAGTCCTTGCTGGTGCTAACAGGCACAGAGAGTCAGAGTGCTAGGAGTTGAGCAGAGAAGGCTCTGTGGTGTGGGTAAGGGCCAGGGTGGGATGCTGGCCTGGGGGAAAGCCTTGAAGGTTAGCTCAGAGGTGAGTTAGCATCACGAGGAAAAGGAACACATGGTGTGGGGAGGTGGGGTGCCCTCAGGAGATGGGCTTGGCTGGGGAAGGAGACTCCAGGTGAGAGCAGTAGAAAATGAATCAGGGTGGTAAAGATATCTTCCAACAGAGGCCACTGAGGTCCTGTCTTTGTTCCTGTCAAGCTCTCAATCCAGACTTCCCTCTCTGTCTGTTTCCTCAAAACTCATCACTAATTGACCACTGAAGAGCACCTAGCATGTGCCAGGCACTCTGCTGGGTGTGGGCAGTGAACAGATCTACATAGCTCCTACCCTCATGGTCCTCGTGCACTGTCCCCAAACCAGCCCCAGCAGCTGCAGTCCTGACATGTCCGCAGCACCCCCAAGCTCATAACGTCTTCACACCTGCATGCCAATCCCAAGGAGTCTCATCTTCTGAGAGTCCAGTCATGAGTACAAGATTGCTGAGGACCCACATGTGGATCTACTGGGAACTCCGAGGATGGTCCTCATGACCACTAGGCCCCAGGCCTGCTTGGGAGACCAAAGGTATGAAGGGCCTTCCTGCCTTCACAGGCCAAGGTGTGGGCCCTGTCCAAGGTGCTGAATCAACTGAGTGGCTGGGTTCCTCCAAGGGCGGAAATAATGTTTACTCTACCTTCCAGCAAAATACTCCTCCAGAAAATGGGGTCCATAGACTTTAGCTCATGTTGTAAGATATGCCACATCTATCTCCTCTGACCTACTTTCTCCCTCCACAAAGTTTACTGAAGGACCAAGCTGCAGAAGGCATGAAGATGGCAGCGGGGCCGTTTCCTCCCCAAACTCCCTAGAGTAAGGCAATAGAGACAGGAGCCCTCTCCAGTTAGTCTCAGTCACCCATTTACATAGCTCCTTAGGATTCCCCAACACACAAGGGAAGGTGAAGATGCATTATCATATCCCACACGTCAGAAATTGGGCTTGGAATTCTGTGTGCCTTTTAGTACTATGCCCCCATCCAGTCTGTAGCCCGCCCCGCCCCAGTCGTTAACTCACATACACATGTGGGCACAGGGAAAACGACTAAGGAGAAAGCCCATTACATGGAGGTTAGCTCTGTTGCATGCCAGGCCCTGTCAGCAGACTGGAAGCTGTTTCTCATTACTATACCACTAACGTCCATCACTTGGGGCAAAGAGTTAAGTGAAGCTCCTCTGAGGTGGGTGTTGGGAGAAGTCAACCTCAAACCTTAAATCTCCTTCACTAATGACCTTTACCCTTCTGTACCCAGCAGCTCTGAACCTATCAATGACCATGTTCCTACTTCCAAAGGAGAACAAAACTGCTGCAGGAAAAATAGAAGTAGAATATGAGGGTAAACTCTAAAAAGGGAATCAAGAGAAGCCAGCTTTGTATGATCTCGGACAGGTCATTTTTCCTTAAGGCCTCATCTCATCCTTCTAAGAAAGTGAATGTTTGCTAAGGTCTCTGCCAGCCATGACACTGAAGGCTCCAGGGTTACACAGACTTGTCCTCTGGAGCCTAGCACACTGACAACATGCACATCAGAGTCAACATAAAGCAACATGTGCCAAAGGATGGCAACTGTATCTGCAGGAAACCAGCCTGGCACTGCTCTCGATGGTGACGTGGAAAGAACACAGCCCCCTGCAGCCCCCAGGACACCCCGCAGTTTCTCTCCACGTGCACTGTTAAATGAGAACAAATGAAAGAGCCTGGCACAGTGCCTGACCCGTTGCAGCTACTCCAGAAGCGCTTCATTTCTCTCCCTTTCCCTCTCATGCCTTGAATGTTTATCTCTGTTCTTGGAAGATGGTGGATGCAGGGGGAGTTGGAAAGAGGAGAGAGATGAACAAGGTCAGGGAGGCTAGAAGAGTACGAGGGACCACAGCTGCCGCCATTAATCACCTTCCTTGGCAACCTGCATCTTGTGAATCAGCATCTGTGATACTGATAACGGCTGCTGGAGGGATAGAGGTGACATAGTCACAGGCAGGATGTGATTACATGGGGGAGGAGGAGGTCTGGTTGAATCCTGCTTTGAGTGTTTCATCTCAATTGGATGCACACATGCACACACATGTACACACACAAACACTGCCATTCTGTGGGCTGTAGAACCCCCTCCTCCTGCTGCCGCCCCATCTGTGCTCAGGCTGCAGCCCCCTCTGTCTCCTCACCATCGCCAAGCAGAATGAGGAAGGCACAGCTACTTAATATCTGACACACTGAGAACTCCATGGAGCCAGTCCCATTAGAGGGGCAGAGGCCATGTAAGGAGGCAAATTGGGGTGGTGGACAGTGCACACATTGGCTAAGACATCGGCCCTCTTGCAGGCCTCACACAGGCCTTGCTTACTGGATGGGCTGATTCCTGGTAAACCTTGCTACCCATCAGCTGTGTAATTTCACACAATGCACATTCCCACTCTGGATCCCAGTTCTATCATCTGCACAATGGCTGGGTTGGTTGACAAGATCCCCAGAGCTCCCGCTGGCTCCAGAGGCCCATGATTCTCTGATTCTATAAGCTCCTTGCACATCCCAGCAGATGGCCAGCAGCATAGCATTGGTTGAGCTGGTTCCCACCAGTTCCCTGTAAGAAATGAGCATAGACAGCAAATGCTCTTTTTGGTGTCTGTCCATGCAACAGTCACTGTTATCATTAAAATTCTGAATTATCAACTGTTTTTATTATAGGCAAGGATAGGAGAGCAAAGCAGAACAGAATTGCAGAAGGCTCTTTACAATTCTTTTGCTCTGTACCCAGAGCTCCCTCTCATCCTCTCTCTCTCTCTCTCTCTCTCTCTCTCTCTCTCTCTCTCTCTCTGTCTCTCTCTGTCTCTCTCTCTGTCTCTCTGTCTCTCTGTCTCTCTCTGTCTCTCTGTCTCTCTCTCTGTCTGTCTCTCTCTCTCTCTCTCTCTCTCTCTGTCTCTCTCTCTCTGTTAAATATTATGATAGGCAGAATTCAAAGGCAGCCCCAAGATTCCTGCCTGCTCTTGTATACAGTTCTCTTCCCTGCAGTGTGGGCAGAATTCACAAATACGATCGGGGGAGGTGATTAGTGTCTCAGATCAGATAATTTTGAGTTAATTAAATGGAAGATTATCCTGGATGGGCCTGACTTAATCAGGTGAAAAAAGAAACTGTGAGGTGGTAAAATATATGTTATTTCAAACTGGTAAGTCTGTGGCCATTTGTGGCCCAGTGATAGAAAGTGAATACAAATATTCAACCCATAAAACACCATACAATAGAACCTCCTAACAGCATTGTGCCTGTGTCCCACTCTAAGTGTCCCCAGCACAAGTGCTTGCCTTCTCTGCTATTGCAGGTGCATTGACCAAGATCCCTCCCACTGACCCGAGTCACTGAGACTTGGTCACAGACAGATGCCTACTCTACCCAGGGAGGTATTGCCTTCTCCCACATGAAGGCGATGGCATTCATCCAACACAGGATGGCAGAGACCACCCCAGGGTACAAGTGCCCGTCTATATCTCCCAGCCAATCCAGTAATAGCACGCAAATGACAATTAACTTCCAGGAACAAGTCATGCGTTAGGCAAATCTCCTCCAGGAGGGTCCCAGGCCACAACAGAGCACCTTGTGTCTAGTCGTGCAGTTGCCCTTTGCCCTTCCTTCTCTTGTGTGCTCCCTCCTGACTTCCTCTCTGCCTTCCCCAAGGGACACCAGCCCTCCCTGCCTCTGCCTGCCACTTCTGCCTCACTGCAACAGGACCTTCATCCGATGTGACACCAGAGGGCAGGGGGACAGGGAACCAGCGGAGGCTTTGGAATGTGCCCTGTAAGGCCCAGGGGCTGAAGGTGGAGCACAGGTCCTGTCCCCTTTATCTAAGCAGCTCTCCCAGCCAAGTCACCTTAACTCACTACATGAACCCCAATCCTTCTCCTGTACCAGGAGAACAGCCTAAGGCACAGTCTCAGGATCTAGAGTCCCTTCATCAGCCCCACTCCCCTACGCCCTGTATCTGTCAAGATTCAGCTCTGGCCAATCCCCTTAGCAGAGACATCTGTTGAGTAAGACTTTCCATAGTAAGCAGTCAAGAACTCTCTTTCCTTGTCTTCCTCCCTCACATGCTTGTGCCACATCCTCAAGGACCAGTCCAGAAGTGAGGGATGGGGCTAAGATGGAGCTAGATGGTTTTGTCTCTCTTGGGACCTTGTCCAAGGAGACCTTGAAAGACATCGACAGAGAAATAGCACAGACCCTTGAGAAGCAGGACCAGAGGGGAGAGGGGTTGGCACATAAGCCACTGGTCCTAATAAAGAACTGACTATGGTTGATTTAGGACTTGTCTGTACATATCTACAAACATCCCACCCTCCCAGGCTAGGGCCCTAGACACTCAGAATTCACAAGCATCCCTTCCAGGGGTTCTAGGTTCATTCACCCTAAATCCCATCCTTCTCTGAACAGAGCAGTGAAACTCCCCTGCATTTTCCGGGTCAGAGCTTCTCAAGGTGGTCTCAGTGTTGACACCAGACTCACCTGGGAGCTTGTTAAAGATGAAGATTCCTGGTCTGTTTAATAAACTTGCCACGTGAGTCTCATGACTCTTTCTCTTCAGGCATTACTCTTACACTTTTGCTACCAAGTACATACTTACCCAGAGAGAGAGCCCTGTAGAGACAAGATCAGATGTTTGAGACACTTACTAGGTTATGTGGTACTTACTGGGCAATTTACGTAAATTCCCCAAGCCTTAACTTTTGCAAGAATGAAATGGGAACATCCATGTGGCAGTGTTCTTATAAAGATTAAGATCGCATTCACTCAACTCATAGTGAATATTGGAGCTCACACTCAGTGGCAGGTACAAAGATATAACAACAATCCTTGTTCTCCAGAAGCTCAGGACTGTTGTATAAAAACACAATGAGCAGCGACAACCAAAAAAAAAAAAGAAAGAAAATAAGAATTTCTCGGATAATGTAAAGGGCTGAGCAAAGAATTAAAAACAGACCAATATTTGTTATAAATTGACATTGTAGTTTAAAATCTTCCCACAAAGAAAACTCCAGGTCCAGATGCCTCTATTGGTATTGGTATTGGTATTGGTATTGGAATTCTATCAAACATTTGAGGAAGAAATAACAATAAATCTACACAAATTCTTCCAGAAGATTAAAGAAGAGTGAATGCTTTAAAACTCATTTTATGAGACCAGCAAATAAGATACCTAAGCCAAAGACATAAGAGAATTATAGACCAATATCCTTCATCATGACTGATGCAAAAATTTGGCCAAGTTGCAGGATACAAAATCAAGTGTATTTATGTAGCACTATTATTCAATTGGAAATTAAAACTTAAAAGCAATACCTTTTACAAAAGCTTCATAAAATGTGAACTACTCAAAGATAAATCTGACCAGACATGTGCAGTATCGATACACTGAAAATGATAAATATTGCTGAGACAATTGAAGACAAATAAACACAGAGATATACCATGTTAGTAGATTGAAAGTCTTAATGTTATTATGATGCCAATTTTATCCAAATTGATCTATGAATTCAATGCAATTCCAGCCAAAAATTGCAACTGGTGTTTTTATAGAAATTGGTGTGCCAATTTTAAAATTTATGTGGAAATGCAAAAGACCTAGACAAGCCCAAACAACTTTGAAAAAAGAACAGAGTTGGAAGGGCTCGCACTGCCCAACTTCAAGGTTCACTGTAAAGCTACAATAACTAAGAAACTGTGGTATTCGCATCAAGACAGGCAAGTAGACCATACAACAGAACAAAAAGACAAGAAATAGACCCCACACGACTGATCAAGTAATGTTCTTCAAAAGTGCCAGGGTAGTTGGTGGAGAAAGGACAGTCTTTCAATAAATAATGCTGGAACAATCGAATACCACATGCAAAAAACATATATGTATCCGTGTATATAGACATACCTCATGCCACATACTCAAAATGCAAAATCACTTTGTAAATAAATGCAAAAGAAAATAGATCACAGATCCAAATGTGAAAACTAAGATGACACAAATTCTAGAACAAATAGAGGGAAAAAAACTCCCTGCACATGGAAGTAAGATGCCTTAGAACACTGAAATCCATGACCCCTAAAAGCAGAAATTAGTCAGTTTGACGTCAGCAAAATTAACAACTTCTGTTCTTTGAAAGGCACTCTTCCTGCTCAGGATCTGCCTACCTCCTCACAGCCCTCTGCCAAACAAACACTTTTCACCTTTTGTCATAAAAGCAGGAATCCTCTTCCAATTTCTTTCAGTGAACTACAACAGGTACTGTTGCAGGTCTGTCATTAAAGTGAAGAGGCTTGACAGAAACGTTTTGAAAAGCAGGGATACCTGTATATCTGCCCAGTGGACGCTACCCCTCAATATCAAGGAATAAGCAATTGATAGATGCAACCTGGTTATGCTGAATGAAAAGGCTAGACTTGCCAGAAGAAAACAAAAACAGAAACACACCATATCCTCTATGATTCCATGTATATGAAATTCTAGAAAATGCAGACTAATCTTCCTGACAAAAAGCAGATAGATCAGTGATTGCTGCCAGGTGGGAGAGACGGTGGCAGGGATGGTGGCAGAGATGGTGGCAGGGAAGATCAATGTAAAGGAAGAAATGGGGCGGGGTGGGGGGATTCCATCTCAATTGTGCTAAAGCTTTCACAGATAAAATTTCCCCAACTGAGCATTTTTAATATGTGTCATTTATTGTATATCAAGTATGTCTCAAGAAGGCTATTTTTTAAATCACAGGCATAGGATAGAGTGTCTCATGGCTACTTTAGATTAGTAATCAAGGTAGACCTCCCTGAGGAGGTGACATTAAACTGATATTTGATTGACAAGAAGCAGCGGCCAAGCAAAGGTCTGGGGAACAGCATGCCAGGTGGCTGGAACAGCTTGTACAAAGGATTTAGGAGGTGACACAGAAAGTGGCCTGTGTGAGGAACAGACTCAGTCACTGTTGGGGAGGCAGAAGGTGGCTTAAGTGGAATCAGAGAGACAAGCAGCCCCCAGGGTTGGGTTTTGTAGGCTGAAAAGAGCATTTGGATTTTGTTCTAGTTGCATGAGAAGTCATGGCATAGATCCTAAGCAAAGGGGTGATGTGATCTGATCCTTGTATTTTCAAATCATTCTGTTTTGCACCAAAGGCATGTATTACTTATTAAAAAAATAAAACGTATGTTTAGGAAAAGATCATTTTCAAGCTATGTGGAGAACAGACTGCAAATGGGTACAAGTGGAAGCAGGGGGTCTCATTAAAAGGCAGCTGCCTGGCCAGGTGAGAGAAGGAGGCTTGGACCAGGATGGCAGTCACACAGAGGGGAGGATGCCTTTGGGGTCTGATTCGGAAGCAGGGTCTAGAGCGCATGCTGGTGCAGGGTGTGGGAGGTGAAAAGAGGAGTGGAGGTTGGCTCCTACAGTGCTAGCAGCTGGCCCTCTGCTCATGGTGGCCTCTGATGTCCACAGCCCATCTCAATTGCACTCTCCTCTGGGAGTCAAGGGTATCGGGCACAAACTTTGGCATCATCCTACTATGGTTGGTTACGTGTCTGGTCGAAGGTCTCTTTTTCCTATCCTGGCACTTAGGACAGTGCCTGTCACCAGGCAAGCACACAGAAAACGTTTGTTGAATGAATAAGTGAAAAAACTAACGGCAGCTAATTAGCTAATTGACCCATGAGACTGGAGAGAAGGAAACATTTCTACCCTCAGACCCTCTTCTTGACCCCTGTCTTTCACACCCCCACTTACTACCCCCTTATCAGCAGCCTCCCGACTCCCAGAGCTGTAAACTCGTGGTCAGGCCGCTGGGCAGTCAGTGCTGGCCAGCTCCTGCCAGTCAGCACAGAGCTGACCTAGTTTGGAGCTGGGGAGGCTGACGACGCTCCAGACAGTGCAGCATCTCAGATGGGCTCAGGGTGTGGGGTTCAGAGGCTGCAGTTCAGCTTTGATGCCAGAAATCTGGATGGAGTGCTGTCCAGGAGGATCTGAGAATGGAGGGGCAGCACCCAGGTGCTCTTTGGAGACACTACTCTTCCTGGAACCCCGTGTCCAGTGCGCAGCCAGATATGGGCACCCTGCATCGTGGGCTCTGGGGCCTGTCTCTCCCATCCGTGGGGAGGCACAGGGTACATTTGGAAGAAACAGGGAGAAGGAAGGATTCCTTCAACCCCTCTCCCGTGGCCTGGATCATTACTTCATTTATCATTTCCAGCATTTTCCAAACATGCATTAAATATCAGCCGGGCCAATCACAGAGCTATTGACAAGGGCACTGCAGTGATTAAGACGGTATCTCAACCTCACTTGCTGTCAAGAGTCAGGAAGAAACGTCAGGAAACAACCCAAGTGTAAGCAGATGGAAGTTACAATGGAGACCTGAGCCCTGCTGTGTGGATTTCTGGGGAGCAGAGGACAGAGGGAGCTTCACAGGGAGGTGGATCTTGAGAGATGTAAAGAACAGGTAGGACCTTTCTAGGTGAGGAAGGGGGTCAGCCAGTTCTGGAAGGGGGTCAGCACAAGGTCAGCCAGGGTCTCAAGACCAGAGTGAGCACAATGGGGTAGCCGCAGTGCGGGTACGGGGTGGGCGGGAGTCTAGGTAAGGACCGTGGGGTGAAGAGACCACAGGGGAGAGTTAGGCAGGACTTGGGGGAGGAGAGGGATGCAGCTGGTCCCTGCTTCTGCCCACTTCATGCTCTCTACCCACCCTTCCTGCCCTTCATCCCTTATACTGTGTATGTTACAGGTCCGGATCCTCCCCAAGCACTGTCTTCCTCAGGGGTGTCAACATGTGGCCACTCTGCCACCCCTGCTGCCACGCCTGACATTCTCGATCTCATGCTACGTGCAGAGGAGGTGGGCACATTGCAGAGAACAAGCTGAAGAGGAGCAAGAAAGGGAGCCCCACTGATGGGCAGGGGGCCACAGGGACCGCTGTAGACTTATCAGTGTTTCATGAGGACTGGCCTGAGGTTGGCCCCTTGCCATTTGCCTGCTGAGCTGAGCCTACAGAGAGGGCTTGATGGGTCCTGGAAGCCTGGACACGCCCCATCACACCACAAATGTGGAGCCTGGCCCATGGGGAGGCCAGACGCAACTCTTGAGGGGTCAAGCCTTCCTGTCCTTGTTGAACACTGGCTCCCAAGGAAGTGGAACCTCCCAAAGGTGGGGCACCCAGAAGACCCAAACTGTGTCCCAGGGATTAGGGATGTTCCTAAGAATGGCATCAGACAGGAGGAAGGGGGAGGGGGCAGGCAGCTGATCCCTTGGCTAGAAGGTGTAGGCCTGGAGTGCCCAATTAAAGCAGTAACACAGAGTGACACCCAGGCCCCATGGCAGCACAACTACTCCACGTCAGGGTAACTGAAGCAGACAGCCCATCTCTGATGCCCAATGCGTGTCCTCCCAGCCATCTCTGCTCCAGACCTGGGGGTCAGGGCCAGGCGAGAGAGGGCCCCCAGCCCACTGTTGTCACAGCAGGTTTTCATTGCAGGAGCAAGCCTGATCCTGCACAGCACAGGGCTGGAGAAGCCTGTGCATCCAAGGGCGAAGGGAAGGACAGTCCAGGTATAGAAGGGGTGGGGAGAAGGCATTTGGAGAACTGAAGCAGATGTAGAAAGTTGGGTGTGAGAGGAGCCCCGAGCTCATCCCAGTGGGGACTCTCATTTTGGGTAATTCACTCAAGCCCCCTGAACCTCAGTATCTTCTTCCACAAACAGGTAGAAATAATATTACTACCACACAGGGTTCTTATGGAAAACGAAGTGGGTATATTTATATGAGAGAGCTTGCTGGAAAGAAAATGCTAAACAACAACGAGTCAAGGTTATGGGGAGGATGCTAGATTCTGTGCCCTGTGCAGAGGGGTGGGCATGCCAAGCAGGAAAGTCAAATGCTCCCCGCACTGAACTAACAGGTGGAGCAGCCTGGCAACTGAGATGACTCTGGGGTTCATCCTCCCCTCCCCTAGTAATCTGCTTTGCCACAGTCTTCCTCAGCTCTTGCAACTGAAGGGGCAGACAGAGGTTAGGCAGGGGGGCCCCTAAGGCCACAATACCCCCACCGCTAAGATTTTCTGATGGACATGTTGAGAATGTGCCTTGACCTTCAAGAACCAAGCCATCTGTCTTATGGGAAGCACCATGTTCCACTGCACCCAGGTGGAACTAAAGAAGTAGACCGGATACCCACAGTGTGCCCAGCAACCAATGACAGTCATTGCCACGTCGGCACAGGACTGTAGAATTTACAAAGCACTCGCCTGTGATTGTCCACTTCCATTCTCACCACAACCTCAGGAAGTAGGTGCTGACTTCTGTTTTCAGCTAGGAAACAGACTCAGAGCTGACTTGCCTAAGATCACAGCTGTGGAGCAATAGGCTCTGAGCCCCTCACATCCCACCATCACATCAGATCCCCACAAGTATCTCTCGCACCACCACGTCCATGCCAGAGCCCAGCACAGGTGACCCCACTTGACACTGGGACAAAGAGAGCATCTCGGAAGGAAGGGGAATGAATCCAGGCTGGGAAGGGGCTGGAGCCTGCAGAGATGAGCAGAGGTCCCCACTGCTAGCTCCTGCCCCGCCTGCACTTGGAGGAGAGGAGGAGACCACACTGCCATCTTCCATGAATGGTGGGCACTAGGGGGCTGTCAGGGACACTGGACACCTGTAGCCTGTACCCCAAAGACAGACACTCACACCGGGACGCAGAACCACAGCATTTCACGCCACTTAGGAACCTTTGTGATAGCCAGCGCATTTCGCTGGTGAGGACGCCAAGGTGCAGACAGGGTTCCTAGACCAGGGGCCAGCAAACATCTGTAAAACCCAGAGAGGGACTGTTTCAGGCTTTGCAGTCAGTGTCTCTGTAACACATCACTCTCTGATGACCCACACAGATGCATGTACATGTCACAGCCCACTCATTTACATGTAGAAAGAATTCCTGTCTTGGGGCTTTGCGAAACAGCAGGCTGCGGGCCCACAGATGAGCTGGCCAACCCCATTCTAGGGGCTCATCCAGCCCTAGTTCCTTCCCAAGCTGGTTGAACGCATCCTATGTTCTGAGCGCCATGCCAAGAGCTGGGAGACAGAGACTGATGCCACCTAGCCTGTGACCTCGGATACCCGCAATTGGTGGGTGACATAGGTAAGGAAATAAGGTCACCTCATCCCATGATGGGAGGACACCCAGAGCAGGGAAAAGCCAGCTTTTTCTGGGGTCTCCTATGTGCCACCTCTCGAGGAGCCAGATGCCACAGGGTAGTTTAATCTCTGCCTACTTCTCTGCGCCCTCGCCACAGTCTGTATGGTACAGGTGGACAATGGCCTCTGTCCACACCCTCCCAGCCCTGAGAACACTGCCTGGCAGTTGCAGGCAAGTGGTATTTGCCAAATGAATGAATGAATGAATGAACGAATGAATGAATGGCAACAACTACAGAGCACTGACTCTGGGTGCTGGGGATGGGGTTGCTCGAGAGAGCTACTGAAGGAATTAAGAAGACTGATGGATGGTTCAACCTGTCCCCCAGTTGTCGAACAAAGTGGGCTGATTGAATCAGAAACAGCCTCGGGCTCCAGAAGAGTCTGCTGCACTCTCCATCCCCCTCGGTCCTCTCCCACCCAGCCCTTGGCTGACTCACACAGCCGCTGATCACACCCCAGTCAAGCATGTTTAATTAAGCCCCAGTTTCCCGCAGCTTCCTCACAAGAGGGAAGGCTGGGACTCCAGTCTCGTGCCATAGAGGGAGCAGGCCGGTGGGGGACCTAGCGGGGAATGATGGAAAGGCCTTCACTGGGACCCTGCAGTAGAAATGAAGACAATCATCAGAATAATAAGAGTGCAGGTGTGCAGAACGCCTAGTCTACGCCAGGCATCACTCCGGAACAGCCAAGGAATAATTAAGCCCCTGCATCGCAAATGTTTGACACAGGTACCATCGTCATTTCCATTTTACCAGTGAGGAAACTGAGGCTCAGAGAGGCTACATGACTGGCCCTAGGTCACACAGATAGTAAGTATCAGCATTAAAAGGACCCCTCTTTCCCTGGTTACCATGGGTTGGTAGCCATGTCCACAACCCCGAGCCTGCTGTCCTGCATCCAGGGCCCCTCCACCTAGTAAAGCCATCCCGACACACATAGGTGCAATTCCACTTTTAACTCAACTCACAGCTACCCTCCACCTAACAGGGGCCACACCCTGGAGACACAAGTTGAAGAGAGGGAGCCTGCAGCGCAGCAGGGAAGCAACATGCCCACTGAGAGCAGCGCTGTAAATACAGCAGCACAGAGATAACCTGGGGTGGGGCTCAGGCAGGTTTAACAGCAGCATTTAGTGAGTGTCTACTGGCACCATACCCCACGGATGTCACACCCTCTACTTGTCCTTCATAAGCTAGAGTTCGTTTGTTGCTGTGTTGGGTATGATCGGTCCTATTCTGATATGAGTGATTATTCCATATGACCTATAATCCTTATGCAGACCATCTACTCCATATACAGATCGTCACTGAGTCTCAAAGCCTGGCACAAAGTTAGAGCTCCATTAACATTTTTCAAGAAGTGAGTGCATAGAGCATAATTCCTGCCCTGGAAGAACCTGGGTCCTAGGATGGGAAATGAGCTGTGAACCGATGGTTGCAGTGGTGTCATGAAAGCCACAGGAATGAGGAGACAAAGGTGCAGAGAATCAAGGGGAAGGGCCCCAGCTGGAGCTAGGAGCTGCATGAGGAGTCCTGGAGAGGGAGATGCTGCACCTGCATCTTAAAGAAAGAGTAGGAACTCCCCAGGGAGACTAGGGACCCTCACCACTGGAGCCCAACCCTGGACCAGGCACAGGGCTAGGAGCCCCCGGCTCTGCCGGAGAAACTCTAGGCTGAGTTGTGGGTGGGGGTGAGTGGGGAGAGTTATGAAAGACACAGCTGGGAGGGAGCTGGACCAAATCCCAGAGGGCCACACCGAGGCAATGGGACCTCACTTCTGAAGCAGTAAGAGAGTAACAGGGTATTAGGCAGTGGGAGCTGTGGACCCATGTATGTTTAAGAAAGTGACCCTGGCAAGGCTGTGAAGAATGCATTGTCAGAAGGTGAACATGGGGGCAGGTAGACCAATTACGAGACTGGAGATGGATTCTGAGTGCTTTAAGTGAGCAGAGACAGTAAGGATGGGCAGGTAGACAAAAAGAAGCAGAACAGTGAAATCAAATGAACAGAACCGAGTGACCATTTGTGCAAGAAGGAAAAGGTCACTTAGGCTCTTAGCGTCTCCATCTCCTCTGTCATAAAATGAAGGTAAGATGATCTGCCCAACTGGGCCTTTGTGAGCATCCATGACACAAAAACAGGAAAGCCGCACAGAGCCAAGCAGGCAGCAGCTCACTTCTTCCTCTTTGTACCTTGTTGTCCCTTTATGCTTCATTTTACACTTTTCAGCAGCAGCAGAGCCAAGTGCAGGGAATAAACAACACCAGGCTGGGATAGAGACAACGCTGGACCACAGCAGCATCCACGAGGCCCTGCAGCAAGACGGGGAGCTGGCCCAGAGCAAGGCTGCCACATCTTTAGGACTCCAGGTCCCAGGCAGATCACACCTGTTCTCCCATAGCCCCCTTCCTGAAGGGGACAAGAAGCACATTCACTCAGTCTGCCCGTTGAGCCCACTGGGAAAACAGAAACCACTCCAGGCCTTTCAAGCAGAGGAATTTAAATCAGGGATTTACTGATCCAGGTGACAGAGAAGCAGGGAAACCCAGAGATTAGCAGCAGCAGGATGCTGCCTCCTTCCTGGGTCTGGAGATAGAGGCAGTGTTCCAGAAGCCTGGGACAGAGGCTACCAAATCAAAGCTGGAACCTCTCCCAGTCCTGCAGTCGGGGCTGCTCAGCAGAAGCCAACAAAGAAAGACAGAGACAGAGGTTGCAGAGACCTGGCTGTAGACAAGGGAAGAAACATCCTGGTGGCCCTCCTCCCACTCAGCACCTCTTTCCCTCTTTCTAGTGCCTCGGATTGGCAGAGCCCATCTCAAGCCAGCAGTAAGGGATCCTGGGAAATGGAGTTATCTGGGCCATAAAACAGAGCAGAGAATGGCCCAAACGTTCCTGGGAGCAACAGGCAAATGACCAGCACACTGTTCCCCTGAGTCAGTGCACATTTACACACCCAGTGCTCATTTACAAAGCACCTAGTGCTGGCGGCACTAAGACAAATAAAAATTCAGGGTCCTATCTGGGATGAGCTTATAGCCCAGCAGCACCAGGGCTCACCCTTCTCTCACCCAGCCAACCCCATATGGGGCCCTACACAACAATAGGGGAGGTGGGGCTGGTGCAGAGCTTCTGGGGGCCCCTGGGAAACTTCCCATGTGCAGAGATGAGAAGACAGACTTTTTCAGGCTATGGATTTGGAGGAGTAGGGCACTGAGCCGGCTCTGCCTCCGCCCAGCAGAAAGCTCACAGCTCAGAATGAAATGTCTCCAAAAAGGGAAGAAAACCCTTAAATCCCACTGTTTGTCTTTGGAGCCTGGGAAGCGAGGATCTAATGAACATGAAATGTGCAGGCCGCTCAGAAGTTGTCTTTGAAACCTCCCCAGGCCGGCTCTGTCAAGGAGCTGCACTGCCTTTCAAAGCTGCCTGGCTCCGAACTCCCCTCTCCTCCTTCCTCAGTAGCAGGCAGCAGCTAATTAGCCAGAGATGTTAAACATTCTCTAATTCGGTCAGGAGAAGTCCCCAGGCTTCTGGGGAACTGGCAGCAGCTGGTGAGCTGAGACTTCCACTCCCCCTACCCCCGACCCAGACCCAGGTCTCCCCAACGCCTGGCCTATGACAGATGCAGCAATGTCTCCTGAAGTCTTGTCTGGAAGCGCCTCCTCCAAGAAGACACCCTAGATGTTCACACAAGGGAAGCCCAGTCACAGGCTGAGTCTTCACTCCCCTGGGAGCCCTGACGCACAACCTCCACCCCCGCATGTGTGCAGGTCCACACTACCCTCCCCGCAGCCTCCCAAAGGAGAAGGGTTCCAATGAGCCTGGCCCTGAGCACCTATGCCCTCCTGGGGGAAAAAAAGCAACAGGCAGGCACTCTCCACAGCTTCCCCACAGAGACTCTCACCCACAGGCCATCTGACCCAGAGAGAGGCACGCCCAAGCCTGACATCACTCCTTAAGACCTGGAATCCCTGCCCCTCTGTAGAGCAAAGGGACTGGTGTGAGCCACTGGCGTCACCTGAACGGCTCAAGCCTGGATGGCCTGGCCCAGCCTCCAGTTCCTGGTTCCGTGAGACTGGGCCGGGCCTAAGAATCTGCGTTTTGGGTATGTCTCCAGCTGATGCCGCTGTTTCTGGTCCAGGGGAAAATGAAGAAGCAATGGGCTAGAGGAGTGGATTGGAAGCTGTGTTCGTCAAAGCCCCAAAGAGTGCTGATGGGGCCCAGGGGTAGGAGTAGACTGACCTCCAGCCCCCATGCACCTTACCCCAGGCCATTTGGCATTGATAGGTTTTGTTTGTTTGCAGGTCCAGGTAACCAAGACATGTAGACATGTCTTGTCTGGTTCCACATTTTTTAAGTGAAATATCTGGAAACCTGTCAACTAGACTAGCGGTCAGGGCGGTCCCTTCCAGGCCTGACATTCCAAGGTCCCATGCTCATTCATACTCTGTTCTGGGCTTCTCTTATTTCCTCTTTCTTCTTTACAAAAGCGGGGTGGCCAGCAAGAACAAAGCTGAGAACATAGATCTGCTTTCTTAGGGGAGGAGGTGCAGCGTGGGGTGAAGGCAGATGAGTGCCTTAGTCACTGTCATCACCATATACATCTCAACCCAGAGACTCATGAAAAGTGGCATGGAGTTGTGCGTATGTGTGTGTGTGTCTCTGTGCGTGTGCGTGTGTGTGTTTGTGTGCATAGAACACCCCACCAAGAAAAAGGGGGGCAGGAAAACAGAGTAGCTAGGCTGCCTCTGGATGAGGGAGGTGGACAGCACACATCTCTCTGCATGTTTTCATTTGTGGTATGTGTTTATAAAAGTAAGTTGCAGAGAGATTTTAATTGAAATAATCAGGGTGCAGACAGAGTCTAAATAAAATAGAAGTATCCTAGAACCGCAACATTTTAGAACTAAACTGGAGATCATGAATTCCAAACTGCTCAGGTGTCTGATGAGGACACCAAGGGTCCTCTGGGGATAGCACCAGGGTTTCTTGACTCCTGGGCCAGTGCCCTGCCCCCAAACCCTCCACGCTGTGTGGGTGTCAAAGCCCCCACCCCTGCCCCAGAATGACATCAGCTGAAATCAATGAAGCATCATGGCAAATGGACAAAAATGCTCACAGAAAAGAATCCAAGGCAAACAAATCCCTTCCCAGCCCTGCCTGCCCCCACCCACACAGCCGTTCCCTGGCCAGCTGCTCCCAGCGATGCCACTTCCCAGGGCTGCCCAGCCCTACGGCTGGGCTGGGGGAACCGGCGAAAGAAACAGTAAGCAAAAAAGCAAGAAATAGCCTGGAATAGCCTTTTAAAAATTAATGGGGTTCCCTGGGACCCAGAGTTAGGCATGGATTGGAGAAAGAAAAAACAGCAGACAAGCAGCTGAGAAGCAGACGGCCAGAGTGTGTGTGTGTGTGTGTGTGTGTGTGTGTGTGTGTGTGTGTGTGTGTGTGTGTGTGTATAAAGTAGACACACAACAGAGAGATTTTCAGACTCTGTATATGAGTTCCTGAAAACCCAAGAGAAGCCAAGAGACAGCAGAGCATTATGCAGGCCAAGGAGAAACACAGCGCACACACGCACATGCGCACACACGTGCGCACGCACTACGTGTGGGTGAGGCTGGGAACTGGAGACCACAGTGTGTGCCAGGTGGTGAATCGCTGTCAGCGTGAGCCGGGGTGCAGGCCTGTTTGTGTCGGGGTGACGGAGGATGACAGGGCATGTCTGTGCACATGGTGGGTCGCATGCCCAGGGGCCTGGAGAGACAGTGAGGAGTGCGGGCAGTGGAGGCTTTCCTGCAACCCGCAGCCCACACTGGACACCTTACTGATGTGTTCTCACATTTTCGGGGGCCAGGCAGTCCCCCACTCCCTTCCCACGGATGCTGCTGACAGCCTCTCTCAGCTGCCAGCAGTCACAGGTCCTCTCCTGCCTTTTCCTCCCATACTCAACACCCCACCTCCACTAAGAAGTCTCTTTCTCCTTCCCAGGGGTGAATGTCCCTGAAACAGGAAGGTCTCCTAACCTGTGACAGGTCTCTCTGTGCTCAGTATAGCAGCCCCCCAGTAACCTGCCCTCCACACGCACTTCTGTCTCAAACACAGACCTTTGAGCTAAAGAGCCCCAACTTCAGTCTTGTCTTTGCCTCTTACACCACATGACCTTGAGTGAGTTATGTAGGCCTTTCTAAGCCCTCATTTCTTCTGTTAAAAAATAAATAAAAAGAACAGAGTTCTCGCGAGGATTAAATGAGATAACGCATGCAAAGGCCTGGTACTAAGTCAACCAGGAAGGAGGCAGTCCTCCTAGTTCTGTCCTCCGAGACCAGTTCATGCTCCCAGCGGGAGCCTTTTGTTTCAAAGCCCCAAAGACATCCCAAGGGGTGCCTGAAAGTAATCTTCCTAAAATCCTAAAGTTGGAAGTGACCTCGAAGTCAGCTGGTCCAAACCCCACCTCACCCCCAGGCTGTAGGTGAAGACACAGCATGAGGCTTGGAGAGTTGTAACCTGTAGTCATGGATCTGAGACCATTATGCAGGCCTCCTACTTCACTCTGGTCAGCTTCCAGCCGTCTACCTTTAGCCAGAGCCTCAGGAAGCTCACAGTCATTTTAACAGGTTTGTTTCTCATTGGTTTAGAGGTGGCACTGAGCCCTGACGTCTGACTGGACAGAGGTCAGAGACTGGGAGGAACAGAGCCATGCCTCCCTCCAGAGTCCTGAACAATTCAGCTCTGGCCCCAAACTTGCACGCCGGCTCAGCACGGCCGAAGCGCTGCAGATGCCAATTCTGCCACACATACCCCCACAGCCAGCAGTTTGGTGCCCATCTGTGGTCCCACTCATATATCCCTTTAACTTTAACCTCCACCCATAGCAGGTGATCAAAGGATTTCTCCCAACCCCACCCTCTACTCTCCCTGAAAGGACTCAAGTCATTGCAGTCATTCCCACCTCACCATCTTTCTGTGGCACACACCCGTGCTGGCTGGTCACTAGTGTCACTAGACTTTAAATCTGGCTCTTTGTCATAGCTCTGTGTCCCTATCACACCTTGGTCATGGCACAAGGATCAGCGGTGCCAAGGAGAGGTCCTGTGTCACACACAAGGAGAAGTCTCCTAGGAAAGGAGGCTAGCGCACGGCAGGAGGGGCCTGTGACAGGGAGAGGTCTGCCCAGGAGGGTAAGCAGGACATGCCGGACCCAGCAGGGGGAAAGAAATGCTGCAGGATGTGCAGGGGATACCAGGCAAGAAGTGGCACAGTGACAGGACCAATGTGGCAGGAACCAGGGACTAGGTAAGCATAGCTTTCCACTCTCCATCTGTACCCTCATGCATTCCCCCAGCCCTCCCTGCTTGTGTCCTCCAGTCTGGGAGGAGGCAGAGACCAGGACAGGGGATTCAGGAGTCCCAGGCCCATGCTGGGTCTTCCTTAACCCTAGAGAGAGGAGCCAGGAACCACAGCAAGTTCAAGTCCGAGACACCTGAGTCAACCGTCACCCACCCTCCAGCCCTAACTGGGCTGGGGGGTGGAGAGACAACGGAAAGGGACTTCCTCCAGAGGGTCCTACATGGGTCCCCTGTCCCTATCCAGGAAACCAGGGCCCCATTGTGTCTTGCTGATCAGGGTTAATATTAATCACCACCTCACCGGAGTATTGTGAGGTTTAAACAGGTTCGTATAGCTCAAGAGCTTAGAATAAAAGCTGGCACATAGTAAAAACCGAGTCAGTTTGCCACCAACTTAATGTAATACACGATGATGGTTTTCGTTGGTGCTCACCCTCAGCCTACATGATGTGTTACCTCAATACAGCTTAAATATAATTCAGTAGACAAAAGTAATTACATACAAATGTACATTTTTTCATTTAAAAACACTAAGTACTAACTGCTACTATTATTATTATCTGTTATTAAAAAGCTACTGAGCACTGACTGCACTGGATACCATTCCAAGGCTCGGGATCCCGTGGTAAGCAGCCAACACAGTCTCTGCTCTCAGGGATCTTACGTTCTAATGGAGAGACAGACAGTCAAGAAGGCTCAGAATCACTGTCCTTGGACAGAGGCCCTGCCCACTCCAGAGGCACACCCACACTCTCTGGCCATCTTGCCATGAGCAGGGCCCTCCTTCCATCACCCCATAAGGGCAGCTGAAGGATGAGGGTGATGGCTCAAAGGTTAAAGGTGACAAAGGCCCAGGAACCCAGAGAATCACGTTTGCTCTAATCCTGTTGTTGATGCCTGATCCAGCCAGCAACACCAGAGCACCATGGGGTCCCTACCACTCTGGTCTGCACACCCTCCTTTTCCCTGGGGAGCACAAACAGGAGGGTTTATTCAGGAATAGCTCCTAACAGGGAAAGGGGACACCCTTCTGGGGTCCGGGTGACAGGGAGGAACGGGGCAGGCACAGGACAGGAAGCCCACAGCGCTCAAGGTGACTTGCCAGCGTCCTCCTCCTCCAGCTCCCCTGGCTGCATTCTACAGGGGTGTCAAAAGAGGTCAGAGCAAAGCCTGAAGCGAGGGCCTGTGAACAGGCTGAAGAGGCCCAATGCCATGGTCCATGGAGGGGAAGTCCGGCTGGTGGTTTAGAGAAGGGCCGCAGGCTCGGGAGGGGGCTGCAGACCCTGCTAAGTGCACCCTCCCTCCAAGTGGCTAAAATCATCCAGAAGAGGCCCTGTGCTGAACTGGCACATTTCTGCCTCCCTACTGGGCCACAAAATGGAAAGAAACATCCATAAAGTTCGGAGCTGCCTCTGCAGCCACAAGCCCCACCAAGGGGCTCTGCTTCCCCTCTAATTGGTCTTAATTTTCATGATTTGCAGGTTCCAGGCTCACAAAAGGCCCATTCCCATCATGATGGATCTACAGGCAGAGGCAGCCAGGCCAGCCAGCCCCGCTGGGCACTGGGCTGATCCAGCAGCATCCTGCAGGGTGCAGGGCGCCCCCAGCTAGCCCGGAGCCTGGAGCCCCAGGCTGAGCACCCACTAGACCACAGTCCTTTCTCCCAGATGACCTCTGCCGTAGAGGCCCACCCCTCCAGAGAGTGGCAAGACGTGGGGAGGAGGGGCTCAGAGCTCAGTCACATCCTCCAGAGAGCCCAGCCCAGGGCCCAGCACACAGCAGGGACTTGATGAACATGCTGCTCCACTGGTGGGCTCATCTGGGGAACTCGGCCTGATCCCATGTGAGGTTTGGACATCTTGTGCCCCCATCTCGGTCTCTACTTTTGTCAGTGTGGTTGAGATACAGCTCTGATGTCGGGTTGCTGTCATCTGAATCCTGAATATATTACTACTGGCCAGGTAATGTTGGGCAAGTTATTTAGCTTCTCTGTGCCTCAGTTTCCTTATATTTAAAATGGAGAGATGGTTAATCACACACCTACATAACCAGTCCAGTATGTGAAAAAATGTAAGTATGTGGTTGCAAACAAATAAACAATTCCCAAGACATCCAGGCTCTCATCCTAGGACCTGGGATGTGTCAGTTTACAAGACAAAGTATGGCCCTTGATATGAGAGATTATCCTAGATGATCAGGGTGAGCCCGATGTAATCACATGAATCATTCAAAGCAGAAATCTTTCCTGGCTGGACTGGACAAAGAGGAATGTAACTTTGCTGTCTTTGAAGACAGGGGAAGGGGCCAAAAACCAAGGAATGCAGATAACCTGGAGTAGCTGCAAGAGGCCAGGAAATGAAATCACCTTAGAAGGACCAAAGAAGAGAGCAGCCCTTCCTACACCTTGATTTCCAGTCCAGGGAGACCTGGGTCAGACCCCTAATCCTCAGCACTGTTAGACGGTACATCGGTGCTGCTTTAAACCATTTGTTGCAGAGGGAGTAGGAATGAGTATATATGTGGAAGTACTTAGAACAGTGCCTGGCATACAGCAAGGACTCAATAAATACTAGCTCTTAGTATCTTCTACTGCTGCTGCTTCTGCTCTGCTGCGTCATCTTCATCATCATCACACAGGCTAGAGGCATGTGTTGCTTCCGCCCCAGGTCATCCACCTCTCCAGTGAGAGCGCTCAGAGCCCACAGCTACTCCAGTGGGTTTTGGAAACTGAATGCAGGGCAGCCAGGGGGTAGAGAACATACTCAAAACAAAATGTCACTTGGCACAGCCACGCTCTGTGAGTGGAGACAGATGATCAGCTTCCCTGCAGTTCCTTTCTTTGAAGGAACAGGAGTGGTGGGCACCCTGGGAGAGTGGGTGGGCAAGAGGGCTGGCCTGTGGTTGTCACTGTGGAGATGACAGCTCTGTCCCATCCCCACACAACTGGGACTGCTGCAGACAGCAAGGCTGGGAGAGCCTTGGCCTTTAAGGGTTTGGCACCCCAAAATTGGCCCTCTGTGCTGAGTGGGAGTGAGCATGACCTGCAGTTGGAGGGACTTAAAATGAGATGGAAGGGGGAATTTCTCATGAGACAGAACATTGAATGTCAGAAAACGGGGGATTTATTGGGAGTCACCCTTGCAGAACCAGGTCCCCTCCTTCTCAGTCACTCCCCCTGACCAGGTGAGGGTGAGGCTTCCCCCCAGAGGAACCCCCTACCTCCCTTTCAGAAGCCCACTGCTCCTGTTTCCCCCTCAGTGACCACATCCTCTCTGGATACTAGAGGTCCTCAAAATCTCTCCCCACTAGGTCTTCTACTGCTCAAGAGCCGGTGAGTCCAAATGAGTCACCTGTCCTAGTCCTCAGTTATCAGGTAGGACTGCTGACCTGAGACCAGACTGTAGTCACCAACCTGTTCGACAATGTCCACAGACAACCCCCATCCCAAGGGACAGGGACATTTTCCTGGGAACTCGTGGACAAAATCAAGGGCAGGGTGCATGCCGTCTGTTCATCACAGGGCCTGTCCCAGAGCACCTCACAGACCCTGTTGGGAAGAAACAGCCTCTAAGAGTCCACAGCCTGCTCCTCTCAGAGAGCCGCAGCCTTCCAAGCACCTCTACAGGGGACTCAACAAAAAGTTGCTCCAAAGAGACCTCTGCTCAGGGTAACTGGCGGCCCCACGGGTCATCACTGTCAGCTCAGGCCACCCTACCACCACCTTTCTAATCCAACTTCCTGCCACCTCTGGCTGTTTCCTCGCTGCTCCCTGATAAGCCGTAGTCACGGCCTTGGAACCTCTCCCCTGCTTCCTCCCTCCATGGCCCTTGTCCTCCATCCCTCAGCCCACAATCCCATTTTCTGACAAACTCCTCCCTCCAACTCTGACTCAGCCACAGAAAGCCAGTGTGCATGGGCACCTGGAGGGGCCGGGCCTGCACTGTGGCTCCGACAAATCAGGAAAAGGTGTCTCTTTCTCACTGGGTGCAGGCCCACCTGGGTGCACAGCCAGGTGAGCAGAGCACCGGTGAGACTTCAGCTCCCATCTACCTGGTGGCCCAGTGTCCTTGCACTTGCCCCACAGCCTGCACAAGGCAGCCCTGTCTGACAAGCAGGGAATTCACCCACTGAAGGGGCCTGATAGACCTATCTTAACTATGCATTTTCCAAGTGAGGAGTTAGCAGCCCAGGGGGCAGGGTAATTGATCCAAGGTCACACACCAAGCTGGTGGCAGACCCAAGGCCAGAGGTCCAGGTGTCCTGACTTCGGATCTAGTATTTGTTCCCTCGCCCTACTCTACCCGAGTCTCACTCTGGGGGCAGATGGCAACACGAAGACAGCAGGAGAGCGCCTGAAAGCAGCGCCTGGGGAAGCCTTTGTACTAATTAGAAGAGAAGTGATAACCTCATCCCAAACTCTGTCTAGACATAAAATTGAACATAAAACTCTCTGAACCGTGTCCCACCCAACCTTTGGCTGATGTGGAACGTAAATACAGATCTTCCCCTTTTATTTCCCTTCCCTTCTACCAGCCACACTTACCCTCTGCTACCTCACCAATGTCCCCTAATGTCAGCACAGGTCAGCATCTATGTCTGGCCCTGGAAACTCCCAGACAAATGTCTTGCTTTGGGAGAACCCTGAACACACAAGGTTCGGAAATGCTCTTTTGAGATGAAGGTGAGAGCCAGGATGATGAAAGAGGAGGAGGGGAGGAAGGGAGGTGTAGGAGAGAGGAAAAAGGGAAAGAGGAAGAGGAAGGGCAATTGCTGAGATGTCTTCTTTTCTTGTCCAGGCTTCCAGTTGTTGATAACACCACTGAGCTTCCCAGAAATGGTGACGACACACATCATGATACATACACTTACTCTCTCGCTTTCTGGGTGGTGCCCACAATATAATGTGATGATAAAGCTCAGGTAGAGCCAGGCCTTCTGGTCTTCCATCCCGTCTTTGCCACTTCTTGGCTGTGAAATTTCAGGCAAGAGCTTTAACTTTTCCGTGCCTCAGTTTTTCCTTCAATACAGTGGGATAACAGCTAGCCCAACCTCATAGTTTAATGAAGACTATGAGAGTGAATATATGAGCACCACTTAGCACAGTGGCTGGCTTATAGCAGATACTCAGTAAACACTGACTGTTAAGATAGCAGGGTGTGGTTTCTGGATATCTTGTTCCAGCTTGTTTTTCTGCAGTGGAGGGAAGGAGGCAGTTTCTCACTCAGTGTTTCAATCATCAAAGCAGAGATGGACTGTCTTGGAAAGTAGTGAGTTTCCTGTCACCAGGAGCAATCAAGCAGGATTCAGATGAGCATGAGGGGAGAGGAGTCCCTACCAACCCCAAGAGACTATGAATATGTGAATAAACCCATATCTCCCAGCACCAGCTGGGACACAGCCTTGTCCACAAATGAGGACACACACACAGAACACCTTATCCATACTAATGTTGGAATCTGGACAGAAGTGTTTCAAACCAGGCAAGCCAGCATCCCCTCACCCCGCCCTCTGCCAGCACCCAACCCATTCCTGTGTACACACACGGGCAGCCAGATGTCAGGCAGGATCTGCGAGGGAGGCTCCAGTTGAGTTCGGGGAGGCTTGTTTCCTACTACTCCCACTTCTCTTTTTACAGGAACCAAGTACCATCCCTCCCACCCACTGCAGGCCAGCTCGAAGACAGTTGGGGCAGAGGCGGGAAGGAGAGAGCTAACTGGGTGTTGGTTCTGTACTGATATAGGTGAACTGGAGTGGTCCCCTTAGCTCTGACTTGGAAGGGTCTGAGTGCCCAGAATTCGCACGCAGTGAGAGGCGAGGACCTCCTTAACAAAGAAGTGAGGAAACAGGAATTTGTGGAAGGGCCAGAAGTTCCTTTTCTACTTAAGGCTCACATCCAGGTCCATCTTTTAGGGGTAAGATACGAAGAGGGATTCCAGAACCCTTGCTGCCAAAACTCGCCCTGCCCCTGCCTCCTGCAGCCGCACACATGCACATGCACATGCCTACGCATGCGCGTGCGCGGTCTCTGAAGGGGGCCTGCGTGGACAGGCCCGGCAGCAGCGAATTCAAACCTCCCTGTAGGTCGGGAATGCATTACTGCCTATTACTTGTCTTCGCAGCAGCTATGACAGCAGTTCTTCCTCCCTAACAATATTGGCTTCTCCTGGTATTGAAAAGGGTCCCTAAGTGCCAGGAGCATCTTTGCTGGGAGAAGAGCTCACACGGGGGGAATCTAGAGTCAGTCATCTGGGAGGATCCATTTGCTGCGGACTCATCCAAAAGTGAAGGCACGAATTAGGGGGAGTGCGGTGGTGTGGTGGGGAGACGGGGAGTGGGGTGGTGAAGGAGCTGGTGCTGGGAGCCAGGACACCCAGCCCCTGGCTGCCTACCACTGTCCCCAACCTCCCCACCCCTCCGCGCCCACAGCCCCAGTGTCCAGACTGCAGGAGGAGGCTGGTGTGCGCAAGTGTCCTGCAGCTTCCCTGCCACAACCAGGCTACTCTTTCCAATCAATGGCCTCTTTGTGGCTGAGAAGGGACTGGGACATGAAGTGTGGGGGAGGGGGGCAGGCCACCTCGTGGGCACCCAGGCACCCTGGACTCCAGCTGGGGGCTGGGACCACCAGAAGCAGGGGACTCTTGCTCCCACGTGTCTCCACACTCTGCTTGTAGAGAATGGGCCCCAGGGGCCAAGGTTAGTCTCCAGTCCGGAGAAGACAGACGGCGTGTGCCCCCAGCCCCACGCCCACCAGGTGGCGCTGGGCAGTCGCGGTCCTCCCTGTGGGCCACCCCAGAAGCAGAGCTGGAGCCCTGGGTACCGCAGATGCGGTGCCGTGACAGATGCCTCATCAAGGACCAAGGAGGGGCAGGGAGATAGGAAGCTCATTCTCTTGTTCGTTTTTTGTGTCCATGGAGGGTCTAAGGCCTCACCACTCACTGCATGTCCTTCTCTTGAAGGTCTAAATGTCCCGGTCCTGGGACGCCTACCGCCTCAGAGGAAAAATTGATTCAAGGTGATCTGTGCCAAAGGCAAGGTGTGGACAGCGCTCTGAGTTCTGAAGCAGCACAGAATAAGACACCTGCAGGTGACAGGCACTGGGCTAGGCCCGGAGCATTCAGTGTGACTGGTCTGCACATCCCTGCCCTGGAGAGCTTGTGGTCGAGTGAGGGAGGGTCAAGTTCTGGCCCAAGGTACCGAGAAGCAGTCTGTGGCACAGCTGGGATTGGAGCCCATACCTGCCTGAGTCCATACCCCACACCCCTTCTGCTCTGAGCGCTGTCTCGGGGGCCACGTGAGATCAGCTGCTGGGAGCCAATGCAGGCAGCACAGGGGAAGATGGAGAGAGAAAGGGGCCCTCGTCACCACCTCTCACCATCACAGCCCTTTCTCAGTCTCCTGACCAACCACCACCCGCTTAACATTCTGCTCAGTGGCCTCTTTGCTGCGACTCCAAATGTTTATCAACACGTGCTGTAATGTAATCAGCTCCTGGGAAAATACACACCAGGTAACGGATGCTGACAAGAGTGTCAAACAGATGTCCCCTCCCTGTCCCTGCCTCCCTCCCAACCTCCCAGCCAGAGCTGGCACACTCAGGAGGCTGGGAAGCCTCTTGCCACCACCCCATCCCTCCAGCCATGGCCCGGGAGTTCCCCTCCAGAGGCCCAGCGTGAACCAGGTGCTGCACTGGGGGGGGGTCTTACACACCTCATCTATGGATGCTCCTAATAGCACTGTAAGTTTACTTACTCTCCCATTTTGCAGATGCAGACACTAAGGCTCCCAGAGTCAAAGCAGCAGCAATAGAAGAGCTGGTCACTCTGCCTGTCTTTTCCCCATCAAGTGGTGACTCCGCTGCCCAACCTGAGCACAAACCCTCAAAGCAGCTGCCCTTGTCATCTTTCAGAGCCCCTGGATCAGAGGGATGCTCATCCTTAGGACCTGGTCTCTTGGACTTGGCGGGCCATGTAGAAGGGATTCACAGCCTGTTCTCCATTTCACCCGACCAGATAGGAGACAAGGTGCTAGATGTGTCCTGAACTCTCGGGATAGAGCAAAGAGCGAGGCTCCTGCTGCCTTGTAGGCAGAGGAGCCAGGAATTGGGTGGGTAGGGATGTCTTGTCCTTTTCTCTCCCCTTCTTCCAGAACTAGAGCTCAAGGGCCCAGAGACCAGCCCAGACAGAGGGGAGAGGATGTACAGAGCTGGGGAGAGTCCAGAGGGGACAGGACCCCAGTCCCCCAGGGCCCTTCCAGGATCAACTGTCAGAGGCTGGGTCATTGGAAAGGAAATCGGTATTTGCTTTTCTCTCCAACACAGTCAATTCTCCTTTCATCTGACAGGAGTTGGAAATGAGACTTTATGGGATTTCTAATGATGGCGGTTTCCCTTTATCAGCCTCCAATTTCCACTTCTCAGCTGGGGTTGACTCTGGGAAGTGTTTAGATTGGGCATCCAGAATCAGCAGCAGGCCGCTGGCCCCAGTGGCTGCTCTCTACAGGGAAGCTGGGTTGTCAAACAGGCACCAGGCCACGCACTGCTCGCTGAGGAGAAGGCAGACTGGGGTCTCAGCCGCCTCCCAGATGGCACATTTCACCTCTCTGGCTTCTACTTCTTCAGCTGTAAACCTGGGGTAATAATGCCCGCTCCACCCACCTACCTTGCCGGCTGCTGTGGGGATCAAATGAGATTATAGGCCTGAAAGGCCTCTGAAAACTATAAAGTAATCACCCAACCTGCTTCTGCTATGGTTATTACTGCTGTTATGATTGTGTGTAGGTGCGACTGGAGACGCGAATTAGGGCAACCTGTGTGTCCCCGAGAGTGCGGCCATCTATAGCCCGGGTTCCCGGAAGGATGGAATTGTGCATCTGTACCTGCCTTGAAAGGAGTGTCTGGGACGATGCTCATGTGAGTGTATCAGCATGCACACACACACACACACATACACACTCACACACACGATATATATCATTTTAGCACATCATCAGGTAATAATCCCGTGTGTCAGGCATCTTGCTAAACACTTGATAGCGGGTGTGGGCCAGCGGAGGCACTGGCATCGGGTGCAGCTGTGCATGGAACACGTGCAGCCTGTGTGTGTCAGTGCTGGATGAATACAGTGTGCCACGTCTGTTCACTGCCTGCAGGTAGCTGAGAAGCTCCGTGAGCTTGTCCGAATTTCAGTGAAAGTGTGGGCATAAATGTCAGTAAATCCAAGTGTATGTGCACGCCCAGGCATACAGGGGTGGGGGGGTGCACACTCACCTTCCTGATCCTGGGCCGAGTGGTGTCACCACTCCTTATTTATCGGCTGCCTGGGCTGCATGAGCCCCCAGCATGCCCTAAACTCGTGGCCACGCAGCTGTCACACCCACACACAGTGCAGTGGCAGCAGCGAGCTGGGGGAGAGGGACCACTCTGCTCTCAGGAGCCGTGGGCTGTGTCTGGCAGCAGGGCAGACTCTGCCAGGCGGAAGGGAGCCACCAGAGTACTCGGCTCGGGGACCTTCAGGGCAGGGCAGGCAGGGCAGGCAGAGCTGGCACCTTTGGGTGCAGAGGACCCCTGTGCCTGGCCAGGAACACCACCTTCTAGTAGTAGCTCTTCACTACTCTCAGGGCTAAGTTCAAACCCCCTAAAAGGGTGCAGGTCCCACTCAAGGCTGGGACACACATACAGTCCTCTCTTCACTGGCACTGCACCAGGCAGACTAAACAACTCTGTCCTTGGTGCACCTGGGCCTTGCCTCTGCCTGATTGCCCCACCTGCCATCTCTGGCCAGTCCGTCCTCACCCCCGCCTTCCCTGAGCCCCTAGGTTAGGGAAGAGTCCCCACACACCTGGCATTCCTGTCAGCCCCCAGCTTTCCTTCATCCCTCCTTATGGCCCCTTGCTTCTCCATTGGACTTTGTCCCCCATGGTCTCAGTAGTTCAAGGTTTTCTTCCAATACTAGCATGGCACCTGCTCACAGGTGGTCCGGAAATATTTGCAGAATGAATTACTGCTGAATGCCTGTGGTGAGGAACTAGATGCCTTAACATCTCCATAAATAAGCCACGGTGCAGTGCGCATCTGAAAGGGTTCTTGGTCCCTCAGATCTCAGGGCTGGAGGGAATCCTTCCTGGCCTCACTCCCCCTCCATCCCACCCCACCCATCGTCATCCTCCTCCCTAACAGGTGTGAAGAAGGCAGAGTTCGTAAAGTGCTCTTACAAAGCTCCTGGAAGTCTTCAACAGCAGTTCAAATGAGAAAACTGAAGCATAGCGAGATCAAGTGACTCTTTAATGGGGTGACCAACTCTCCCATTTATCCAGAACTTTCTCGGTTTAAGTGCCCCCCAAGTTCCCTCTCCTGGAACTCCCTGTCTCAGGCAAACTGCGCAGTTGGTCACAGTGTTGGTAAATGGCAAACCCAGGACACGAACCTAGGACTCCTGACTTCAAATCACAAGTCCTCTCCCTGCTCAGCTGCATCCTGAGGTCCCTCAAAATGCCATGAACCACAAGGGCATTATCTACCCCGCTGGACATCATCTGCAGGCTACCGAGGACCTACTGGGGTCCCTCGCCCCCCCACACATGTGCTCAAAGAATCTAGGACATTAATATTAACCTAAATCAAATATAATTCAGAAGCTCATTTCTGAAGGAAAAGCACTTTACATAATGTAGAAAAAAATAAATCCATTATTGAAATAACTTTATCATGAGCTTAAAGTAAATTTGAAAATAAAAAACCTTCACCCAGAAATTGTTTTCATTTTTCCACACTGCCTTCCTGTTTTCCTCTCTTCCAGTGTCTGCTTCATCCAGAAACATAATGCAAGATGTGCTTAAGCGCTTGCTCTTCCCACTTGGCTTTACAGAAACCTGGTTTCAACTTTCCTCCTTCTGGATCCTTGGTGTCACATCCCTCATGAGCCCCGATCACTGGGTGGCCAGGCTCAGGGTTGTCTCCTTCTCGAAGGACTCCTTCTCGAAGGACTCCTCCTGGAGCAGGGTTTCCTGACTCAGGGCCCAGTTGGGCTTCTATCGGCCACATGTAAACACTGTCCTATTGCACGTGTGCCTTTTGCAGGGCGGAGGGACAGAGCCTTCATCAGATGGGAAAAGGCAGGAGGTCCAACGGCATAAAGACTCACCATTTTCCAGCGCCCTGGAGGAGCCCTTGTGGTCAAGCATCCACCGTGTGCTAGCTTCTGCAGGGCTTGACTGACCCAGGAACTGCCTCCTGCTTCCAATAAACTCCACTTCTTGTCTTCCCTATGGCTCTCAAAAACAATCTGGTTCCTCTAGAGGAGGATCTATCCTGCTCATTTCCCAACCACAACACCCACCCTGGATCTGCGACCCAGTAGAAGCAGAGGCATGGGAGGGAGTGTCCTCCCCTCTCCCAGCCTTCTTCCCTCCAGCCTCTCTCCACAGGGGTGCTCCAGGCCAAAGTTCCACCCAGCCCCTTCCCATCTTCCCATTCCCTGGTCCACAGGGATCCTCACTGAAACCCTCTTCCCAGTACTACCATTGAGTTTTATGTATTCCCACCCAAAATCAGGAATGCTGCCTCCACTCACATGCAGAATGCTCTAGGATTTGGGGTGTGACGCTTCACAGGAAAGCAGAGTGCCCTTCTAACCAGAAGTAGCTATAGAGCTACTCCTCTTCAGAAATCCCTCCTCTCTGGAGAAGTGGGGGGTTCAAGATGCAACCGGGGCCTTTCTGTCATCGCTCGGGAGTCCAGCCGCGAGGTCATAGAAATCCCTGGGATTTCCACCAGGTCACAAAGGAGAGGCTGGCTAGCTGCCTGTGGGCCGTCTTGGTGCCACTTTGACGTGGTCATTCGTTGCACGTGGGGGTGGCTGTGTTCTGCAATGGTAGCCGTGGCAAGAGGGAAGCTCTGCAGTGATTGCTGTTAAGAATAACAATAATTAAATGTTGCTAAGCACTGTGGGATACAGAGGCACCATCCTAATCACCACAGCTACCAGGGTGATGATAATAGTAATTAGGTGCTGAGGTTGCCCAACGAACCCCCAGGAGCACTGCCTGGGGTGAGGTGGTCCGTCAGGTTTGGGAGGGGGCACCATGCAGACGGGGTCCTCTCTGGGGCCATCTAGGGCTCTGGCCCTACTTCCTCAGTGGGATTCCTCCTCCTCCTCTCTTCTCCCCTTGCCTTCAGCCTCAGCTGACCCCAGAGAGGGAACTGGGGACACACGAGGGCTGACCCCATTCAGTATCCCACTCAGATCTATGCTCAAGTTGAACTTCTATCAGCAGCTTCCAGGGGGCTGGGGAATCTTGGAGACTTCTTAATAGGGCTCCTCTCACATCAAAGTGATCTTTATTAGCCAATTACTGAATGACACGGAGGGGCCTGGGATATGCCGGGAGGGGAAGTCATTATTGTATTGACTTTGGGCTTTGTCCAAGCCCAACAGCTGCCTCTCTGAAAAGGCCTGTGGAAGCGGGGTGGTGGGGGGGGCAGTTTCCTGGGGTGGCACTTTCCTCGGGACTCATCTGTCTGGTCATTGGTCCCATGGCAGGGTAGGTTAGAAAGGTGAGGTCAAGGGTGTGTCACCCCTGCACACGTGAAGGCCCAGCGCCAGGAAGAATCATCTGGTCTCCTCTCCATGCTGGGGCAAGAATCTCGTCTCCAGCTCCCTGAGGAATGGACCCGGGGGCTTGGTCTGAAACAGGGCGCTCATTCCTCTGTGGGTTCCCTAAATAGCCTTCCCTGGGCGCTACTGAAATCCACCTCCCCTTCACGTATGCCCATTCAGACTGATGCCTCCGTGGAGGCGCACAGCTCATGCTTGCTCCTTTGCCCCGCAGGTTTTAAAAGACTGCTAAGCAAACTCCCTGCCACCTCCTTTGGTCTTCTCCTTCATAAAATCTGATGTCCCTGTCTGTCTTCCCTCTGCAAGTGTCCTCAACTCCTATTTTACTGCACAGGGCTTGTTATGAATATCCGCTTTCTACCTCAAAACTTCCACCTTCACTGTTCTCTTCACCGTCCCTCCAGGCTTGGTGCCAAGATGAGCCCCTCCTCTCAAGGCTGACCCCTCCTGCACCCACACCTCCTCCAGGGCCCACTCTGTGAAGGACACCCTCTTGCTTCTCCAATCTTGCTGTCCACTTGCTCTTTTCCCTCACCAGGATGATGCCCAGGAGCCTTTCACTCCCCATCAAACAGGGCAAAATAAGCCCCATGGCCTCAGACATGCTAACCCTGTCCGAGTCTCTGGCCCACTTGCTTCATTCCATACACTGAACCTGTCAGCCACAGAGTGAAGCTGCTGCCTCTGTTTGTCTATTTGCTTCTCCTCTCCCTTTGATCTGGGCTCTGTCCCTGCTCTGCCACCAACACCACCTTCTCCAAGGTCACTGGCATTTTTGTCACTCTTTCCAAAGACCCTTCTAATCCTCTCCTGCTCCCTGTAGCCTCACTGCCAGCAACCTCTTCCTCTGTTAAATTCTCGCCTCCCTTGGCTTCCATGACAACCTGCCTCCTTGCTCCCCTCCTCCCTCACTGACCAATCCTCATCTGTCCATCCTGCCCACGTTCTTGCCAGATTCATTTCCCTGAAAGTCAGCTCCAACGGCTCCCAATAAGCACTTCTCTGTTCAGAAGCCTTCAATGGCTCACCACTGCCTGTAAGGGAAAAAAAAATCACAGAGTTATAAAATAACGCAACTATTTGCAATACATAATATATAATGTAGTAATATGTCAGGAGGTTCAAAGTCTTACAGCAGAAATCATGAAAAAGAATCTTGCCCAGAATCCCTGTGTTTAAAGAGTATGAAAACAACATGCTCTTTAAAGGTGGTCCCTATTAGAGTGGGGAGTGGGGAACCTGGGAATTTCTAGGTCTTCCAAAGCACAACTGAAAAATCACTGAACAAATGAAACTCCTCAGTCTGCAGGTGAGAAAATCAAAGCTGAGAGAGGGAAGGCGACTGGTAGAAAGTGGCACAGGGTGGAAGTCAGTCTATCAACATATTTTCATTACGTACCTACCAAGTGCCAGGCAGGTTCTAGGTGCTGGAGAGAGAGCAGAGGATAAGCCCGGAGTGATCCTGCACTAGACAGCCATCGGCCTCATGGTGGGGGAACCAAGAACCCAGTTTCTGACGTGGTCCCACAAAGGGAACTACGAGAACATGTAGGAGCGACACTGCCTGGTCTGAGAGCAGTGGGCCATCAGGGGAAATGAAACGTGTGCTCTGTCCTAAGGCTCAGCAGCTGGCCAAAACGAAGGGAAGGGTATTGCTACAGACAGAGCCAAGCAGAAGGTGAGTTAAAGCAGAAAGGGAGTCTGGTGACAGGAACCTCAAGAAGGACCAGTGGTTCCAAATCAAGGCCCTGGAGCTGGGTGACACAAGGCCACAGAAGCAGACAGCCCATGGGCCTTGCTGAGGACCTGACACTGGCCTCAGAGGCTGGCAGGTTAAGGAAGGTTCTTGGGTGCCGGGACCTGATCATTTGCACTAGAAGACAGCCCAGTGCTCAATGTAATGTGGTCTCATGGATTAGATTCTGGAATGCAAGCTCCATTAGTGAAAGCTGACTAGAGTCCATAGTTCAGTTTATGGTGTTAAACCCATGCTAACTTCTTGGTTTTGACGAATGCACCACAATTATATAAGATGTGAGCACCAGGGGAAGGTGGATGAAGAACATGCAGACATTCTGTGCCATCTTTGTAACTCTCCTGTAAATCCAAAACTATTTTGACATAAAAGGTTTCAAAAAAAAAAAAAAACAAACACACACACACAAATCCCTCTGGCACCAGGGCAGAGAGGAGCAAAAGTGGATGTGGGGAGAGAATACAGTAATAATGATGACTAACACTTAAAGCCCTTCTTCCCGTGTACCAGGCATTATTCCAAACTCTTAATGTGTTTAACTCATTTAATCCTTACAGCAACTCCCTAAGTAGGTGCTATTGTTTCCTCTCATTTTCACAGATGAGGAACCTGAGCTCAGAGTAGATAAGTCACTTGCCCAAGGACGCACAGCTACTGAGCCGCAGAGCTCGGAAGGGCTTGACCATGACATGCTAGTGGCTCCCCTCTGTGTACTGCCTCTTCTGCCAGGATACTGCAGGGATCAAGCAAAATCACAGGTATGTGGACGAGGGTGCTAACAACAGAAGTGGAAAAATGTCACTAGACGTGAGATACACATTGAAGCAGAATCAACAGTATTTGCCTTTGGGGAAAAAGCAAGGACTCCTAACCTTCCAGCTTAACAGTAGGGCCTACAATGTCTCCTGATGCCTGGCCCCGTGCTTCCTCCCATCCCTAAAGGAAATATCCAGATCCTCGGTCACCTGACTGCACCTATCTGTCCCTTCCTTTACACAGGCCCAGAATGCCAAACAAGATGCTCCCACGCAGGCTCTGATCTCTCCAAAATGCTCTCTGCCATCTCCCTTGGGGCAAATCTGACCCACCCTTCAGGGTAGGTACCACCTCTGCCAGGTGTCACCGCTGCCAGAAGCCTTCCCTGCTCTCCACAGTGAGAAGCACTCACTCACCTCCAAGGCCAGCACTCGGGGACTCTCTTTGGCAGCCAAGAACTTCCATCCTATGATACACTTATCTGAGTAGGGTCTTGGCTGTAACTTTCGTATCCTGAGTACCTCGTGGAATAAGTAATCAAAAAGACATTTGCTGAGTGAGTCATCTCCCTATATAAATAAGCTCTCTCGTTTTCCTTTGCCCCTCCCTGGCTCCCTTTTCTGTCCCCTGTCACTTCACTCAACACACACACACACACACACACACACACACACACACACACACCACCCCTCTTGGTGCTTTGCATGTTTGAAGGGCTTATTTAGGAGGATGAGGAAATGACCGTACTATTTAATTTACTTGTCTCCATCGCTCCACCAGACCCACCTCCAAGCAGTCATGCCAACACTCTCTCTCTGGAAGCCCCTTTAAAAACAAAATGAAACAAAATCAAAGAAGGCTTACCCTTGGGTAGAAAGGAAGAAAGAGAACCTGAGCAGGGAACCAGCAGCCATTTGTGCCTCTGGAATTACCCACTCAAATCCAACCATCCAGCTCCTACAATGTGCCAGGCAGAGTCTGAGGTCACAGCAACAAACCCAACTCAGCCTTGGCCTTTAGAGTACTGGAGAGCCGAGGGAAGGGTCTGGCTCCCACAAATCCAGTCTGGCATGGCACTTGGCAGCATAAACCCTCCTGGTAGCTACCTGGCATTGGTGGATCTATCATCCGGTCCTTTCCCCAAATTTTAGGCTCAAGCTATCACTGAGTGATTGTGGACCCCCTCACCCAGCTGCTGCTAGGACGCCTGTCTCTCCTAGTGCTAACCCCACCAACTTAAACCCAGTTTCCTTCCTGGGACCCACATATCAGCTACTGTCAGAGAGATGACTCACTCACTTGGTGTGTCCCCTCCTCCCAGAAGCCTTCCCTGACACCCAGCTTTCTCCAAGACCCATCAAGTTCTGTATGTGTCTCTCTGGGGGCAGATCACACTTATTAAATGCTTTTATGTCTCTTTCTTTTGATCTTCTCTCTTGTCCCCCAACTAGACTGAAAGCATTTAGGGCAGTGACAGTGTCTCTGTAGTCCCAAGCCTGGCACGGTGTTTGAGACAGAGAAAGCCGGTTACCTCTGTCAAATGTAACAGGACATGTCAGAGGACATGTGAGTGCTGCTCTTGTGAGTGCTAATGAGACTCTTGCAGGAATCCAAGAGACACTTGAGGGCCCACACCAGATAGCAGGAAACTGGGCCCCTGCTGGGCCATCTCCCTTAGCTCCTCCTCCAGGGAACTAGCATTTACATTTTATCAGGAACCAGACACTGCCCCTCTGCTCCTGACCACTGGGCAAAGGGCAGAGATGGGTAAAGGGAGCACTGTCTGCCCAGGCGGCTGTCGGGAGCTGGGTTCTCTGTAGTAGGAAAGTTGTTCCTCTCCTGAGAGAGAGAAGGTGATCCAGGGAAGGAGCAGACTGATCTTGCGGCTGTTAAACCCAGAGAGCCCAGCCGTCTTGGCAAAAAGCCAACCACACCCGGATGTGGTGGGTGGTGAGCAGGATAGGCGGAGAGTCTTTGCCCAGTGCAGACACCCATGGGATAAATCACTTTCTCTGGAACCCTGCAAATCTCTCCAAAGGGAGCAGAGCTCGGTTTCATGCTCTATTTGCAGAGGGGTCTTCCGTTTGGGGCGGGGGGGGGACCCTAAGGTGGGTGGGAATTAGAAAGGACCAGAAACCTCAGTGGCCCCATATCACCGACTTTTCCAGCGGCTTCCTGTGGGCACATCGCGGCCGCCTGTACATTGCGCGTGCAGGTGATGCCAAGGGGAGGGCGCTCTGTCACTTTCTGCCTTGTGCCCCTGGGCGAGGCGCCTTACCCTCCTTTGGGTCTTTGTTTCCTCATCTGTAAAATGGGCCAGGGTTGGAGGCGAGCGCGGGCCTGGAGAAGCTCTTTCCGCTCGGACGTCAGAATCCCCATGCAGCACACCGGCTCCTCCAAAGCACGGCCAGGCCCCCATCTTAACTCCACCCCCACCGAGCGCCTTCTCCCCGACGCCGGCCGCTAGGGGTCACTGCCTCCCTTTGTCAGCGAGCGAGAGGGCGGCTAGCCCTCCGACCTCGCCGGGGCTGAAAAGCCACCGAGGGGGATCTCCCGAGCCGGGGACCAGGGCGGGACCCCAGGCCCCCGCTCGGGATCCGCCTCAGCCTCGGGCGGGAAGGTGTGAGCAGGCGGGCGGAGGCCGGGCGGGGCGCTGGCCGCGCATCGAGCAGGAGCGGGTTAACGCTAACCCCTCCCCCTGGGCCTGACATCACTGGGAGAGCGGGCGAGAGGCTGGGTCTGCGCGAGTGAGAGAAAGAGAGGGAGAGCGGCGAGCGCGGCGCGACTCGGCGCCAGCAGCTCCACATTGTTGCGGATCGCCGGGACCCGGCGGAGCGAGCGGCGGCGGGGACGCGCGGGGCACCCAGTTGGCGCTCCCAGCGCGGAGCTGCACCTCCCGAGCCGCCCAGGCAGCTGGCCGCCCGCCGCGCGCCCGCCGCCTGGGCCCCGAGCCCACCGCGCCGCCCTCCCGCCGCCTGGGCTCGTCCCGCCACCCTCGGAGGACGGCCGGCCATGGAAGCCTGCAAGTTGGAGCCGAGCGGGAAGGTGTGAGCGAGCGCGCCGGGAGCCGAAGCCCGCGGCGTGCAGCGGGACAGCGGGCGCGCCGGAGGTGGGTCCCTCTCCCCAGCCCCGCTCTGCGTGGAAGAAGAGGGCGGGGACCGGCGCCGGGAGGAGAGCGGAGGAGGAGAAGCGGGCATGACTCCGGCAACTTGCAGCGGGCATCTGCCGAGCCTCTGAGCCGCCGGCGGCCCGGGCCTGGATTGCACCACCCAATCCCAGCCGGACCACCCGCCCCGCTCGACGGCCGCGGCTGACCTGGATCCTCGCAGCGCCGGCCGCCAGGGATCTACCTCGGTCTTCCGGGCTGGTTTCTGGAGCGCGAGGGGCGCTCTCCGCGCCGCCCCTGTCGCCAGACCTCCGGACCCCGATGGCCCGGATGGGGCTTGCGAGCGCCGCTGGACGCTGGTGGGGACTAGCACTCTGCTTGACCGCCTTCTTCCTCCCAGGTAAGCGCGTTCCGCCGCTGCCATTTTTTGCTCCCCCCAAGCCCCCAATGACTCTCCGGGGCTGGAAGCCGGATGATGGGCACGTCTGGGTTGTAGGGAGAGAAAGGAGCCAGAAAAGTTGGGTCACCGCTTAGGTAAGGGGGCGGAGAGTGGCTCCGCGGAGAAAGAGGTTTAGAAGCCCAACAGCCTGCCCTGCAGGGAAGCAGTTTTACGGACGTCTCTATGTAGCAAGAAAGCACTTTCTCCGCTCACTTTTTCATAAATATAATAATATGTAATAGCATTCTATTTATTTAATAACCAGCTCTCAGCTCGAGAAGCAGTTTGGAAACACTGCCTGTTACATAAATGCAAAAATAATCACCATAATCACCGTCTCGGGGTATGAGACAACAGCCCAAGGGGGAGGGCGTCAGGCTGGGAGCCGGTGGGCCGTGGTTTGGAGGATGGCTGGGGGCTTCGTCTTTTGCCGGATGGCAACTGGCGCTCGTGCTCTTCCTCTCCACGTCTCCCGACAGCGGGCGCTGAGAGCCGGCTCCTGCGGCACAGGCGCTTTTCGCTCACCTGCGGTTCCTTCTCTCAGGGCGAGGCCGGGACGCGAGGGATGGCAGTCTCCGCATCCGGCGCGGGCCTGGCCTCCGCCTCAGAACTCCCCTCCCAGTCTGGGGGTCTCTCCCGGAGGAGGCGTCGCGGGGTTCGCGCCAGCCTGGTGTCTGCCTGACCCACTTTCCCGAGGGTGCCCCGCGTGTCCTTCCTCGAGGCGCCGGCGGCGGAGGGGTTAACCCGATGCTCGACCCCGGGGTGGCCCGCCTTGGCCCCTCTGACTGGTGAGGTGGGGGCAGAGCCTGGGATGGCCCGGGCTATTGTGCTGGGGAATGAACTGGAAAATGCGTTTAGGAGGCAAATCCGACCGAGTTCCGTCGCCTGGACTTAACCCTTTGTGTCCCTGGGGACGCTACCAGCTCCCACAGTGACTACTGGGGTTCCCTGCCTAGCCAGAAGGGGGGAAGGAAGTCCCTCCAGCCCACAGTGAAGAAACCTGAGATGACCTCCCACCCTAGCTAGATGGGGTTTGGGGGAGTGAGTGGGGACTTGACCAGAGAACTGGTCCTCCTTAGGGCAACAGAATAAGGAGTTTGACCCCAGTTCCAGCGTGGGGCAAGAATATTAGCTGTGGGGCAGTGACGGGGAAGAGGTGCCCTGCTGAAGACTCACACAGTTTATTATGGAGGGGCCAGCCTGGCCCGAGTTCCAGGTGCACTGAACCTAGTCCCTGCTACAGCCCTGGAGCTGCCAGCTCACCACCAGGGCTCTGCACATCTCCGGAAGGGGCACTGGCATCGAAAGCCATTTGTGGAAGCTGGCACCATGGTGCCCCTGCCCCTGCTCCTACAGCTTGTGGGGTGCTGCCTGGCTAGGTGTGCGTGGGGGCGTGGTGGGGGGGTGGGTGTCCAAAGCACACAGAAGTCACTGTCCGTTTATACTCCATCCCTCTGTTCCTCTCTAGGAGGGTGATCCTGTCCTCAGGTGAGGGTCTGCATCTCCCTGGACCTCCTGGGAGCCTGCAGAGGTACCAGAAGCCCCAGCTCTAGGGCTTGTCTGACCAGCAGGATTTGGGCTTCCTGGAACCTTTCCATCCCAAGTCCACACCAGAACCCAGCCTAATGAGAGCTTTCCTGTGGCTCCGGTTGGTCTGGCATATGAGAGGTTAACCCAATTCTGGGTCGGACAAAGGGTGGGAAGGTTTGGGGGAGGGGGGCTGAGCTTACCGCCCCCCCCCCCTCCTTTTGTTAGCCTCTCCTCCAGCTTTGTGAGGATCCTGGTTAACAGCTTTGGGGGTGGGGGTTGGAGGCCTGTCCTGCTCCACCTCATTCAGGAAGTGGGGCCAGGGAAGTGACCCTTTTACTGGGCTACCCCACCAAAGGGGCTGGGATTCTGAGGAGCTCAGCTCCAAGCCCCTGAGCTCCCCAGGGCTCCTGACTGGTTCAGTGTCAGAGCCAGGGAGCCACAACACAAGTCCCCAGACTCAGCAAGCTCCTCCACCCAGTGCCTGTGCCTAGACCCTCTTCTGTGAAGGCAGCAGGTGGCGATTACTGTCCATCTGACACTTGGGAGACTAGTAGACCCAGAAGTTGCCTTCTCCAATCCTCCTTTCCCCACCACCCCCCATGGCCCCTTGCTGCTTCTCTCTAGGTACTCACCAGCCTTCAGGATGCTATTTTCTGAGTCCTCCCCAGTAGTGGCTCAGAGCCTGGAGGGATAAAGACAGCAGCCTGCTGGGGGAGCAGGGGTATCCTGATGTGTGTGATGCCCTCTGACTTTAAACACACACACACACACACACACCCCCCGCCCAGCTGGTTATTGAAGTATAAACACAGAAACATGTTTTCAACAATGTAGACTTTACCAGGCAAGGAGGAGAAATCCCACCGTCTGTGGTCCCTGCCAGTTAACTCAGAGGAGAGGGGTAGGGGCCACAGGGCTGCATCCCAAGGAGAGACAGGACCTGGGAAAGGGGGTAGAAAGGCCCAGTCTTAGAAGCAGATGCTCCAACCGGTGACCCACCTTCACCACACCCTCCCTAATTGGCTTCCCCAAACCTTTTGTCTGGAAAGAGAACACACCCCGAGTGTCTGTACACCCTCGGGAGACTTGTCAGGCGCAGCACCCCCTTCTCTGCAGTCTTGCAGTGCTTCCTGTCATGGTGACTTTCTTTGAACCCCTGAGTAACCAGGGCTATTGGCATATTCCCTTCCCTCCCCATGGTGCGCTGGGCTCTAGGCAGCTGCAGCCACGCCAGCCCTGCCGGCCTGGGGTGGCAGTGTGCGTACATGGGAATCTCAGTGTCAGAGGCACTGAAGAGCAGCTCGGAGTCCGGTTCACAATCAGACTGGAAGGGAGGACAGATGGCCCAGCCAGGGGCCAGCACCGGCTGGTAGCCCAGAGGTGTCTCTGAGCCTGAACTTCTAGTAGCCCCTTGTCGCCTAATGCTGGCCAAGACTGCAATAGCGGTTTCCTTCTTGGCCACTCAGTTTTGCACAACGAAGCTACCTCCCAGGCTACTGCCTGACCCTGGACACAGTTGACACTGCCAGATGGTGGTAACGCCAGAACCCTGGTGCCCACGATGGCTGAGCAAGAGGGCAGGTGGGGGGGGGGGGGGCGGAGGGTCGCCGGCTGCTGTGTGGAAGCTGCTGCCATTGTTTCACAGCTGACTAATGTTCATTGTTCAGCACAAACAGAAAACACCCAAGGGAGGTGTGAATGTACCTTCCTGATTGTATCTTTTCCTGATTGTATCTTTCCTGGTTAACCTGGTCAATTGACAGGCTCCCACCTGGGGGAGGGCCAAACAGAGTGGGTGTCTGTCTATTCACCTGGATTGCTGATTCGGTTTTTTAACTTTGAATGTGGGCCAGGGTGCCAGGCTAGAGTGGACATCAGCCAGTTGTGGGACTGGGGCTCTAGCCTTTCTAACAGCCTGCATAGAGGGGTGCATGCACGCATGCTTGCAAGGCTTTGTGTGGTGCGTTGCTTGTCTACCATTCGCTGGGCACATGCAGAGCTCTGGGACTCTAAGAAGACAGGTGCACTGCTATCAATGGGTCACCATAGGACTAGGGTCTAAATACCTAGCAAATGAATATTCCCTATCACCGGTTTCTTACGGCTTTCCAACGAGGAGTCTGAGTGGCTGTGAGCCTTGATCACGCCCATGTTTATGTCAGAGTGTCAGTGAGGGTGGCTTTGGGAGGAGACCTAGAATTTTCCCTTTTCCGCTCCTTCCAGGAAATGCTGCCAGGTCCTTTGGAAGTGGGCATCCTGGACACAGCTCCCTTCTTCTGCTCTGCCCTTGGTCCGAAGTTGTTGCTCACCTAGAGAGACTTCCTCTCTGGTCTCCCTGGCAAACAGCCTGGTGTTAACTGGGACCTGGATGGCCCCCAGCTCCTCATGACCCCTGAATGTCTGGGAGGGGCCATAAGAGCTTGATTTTCAGCTACTGGTTTCATATCTTTGCTTCCTGTGTTCGTACTTGGGGGAAGGAACAGGAGGTTGCATATTCTGGACATTTCAAAAGGGCATGAGACACACCTCGTGGCTCAGGTGCTACGCCCATGGCTGAGGTATAGACCGTGTAAAGCCCAAGGACCTGGATTCACGACCGCCAAGGAAAACAACCAAAACACAAATAGAAAGGAACGTGAGTGTGGGCTCTGGTCCTCTGTGAGGAGTCTACCCACAGTATCACTTGTGTTCCCAGGTGGCAACACACACGTACCTTGAAGCTCCCAAGTTCACACAACAAAAAGCAGGAGCCCCCCTGTTGTAAAGGGAAGTGGGGGTGAGGGGCAAGGAGTGGGAAGAGGACTGTCCTGGAGCCAGCCAGCATGCTGTGCCCAAGTCCAGCTGGAGAGCGGCTCTCCTGCTGCCACCCGCCCCATAGACACCAGGTCTGCAGAGCCTGAAGCAGCTGTGCTGGCTGGGGCAGGCGGTAACTTTAGATCTGAGCTGGGATCACCTTGCAAAGGGAATGCCCTGAGCTGCAGATAACACCCCTTAGTCCTGTTAACCCTTGACGTTCTGGATTCACTGATGCTGTCTGGGACAGGGAGACAGAGAAAAGAAAGGAGAAAACACAACAAACCCAGTAGCTGAACCCTGACTCATTCCACAAGGCGAGCTGAACTCAGGAGAGACCCAAGGAAGACCTAGAGGAATACTTCCTGACAGCAGCCTGGGGGGTTGGCATGGGCGGCAATAGGTGTGTATCCTCAGAGGCTCATCAATCTGAGCTTTCAGAATCTTCAGGGCAGAGCCTCAGGGCCCACATCTAACCAAGATGGAGCGGCAGGAGCTCTGTTCCCTTCAATCTGGATACCCATTTTGACCGCCCAGCAGAGAAACTGTAGAGTGGGGCCAGGAGGACTGGATTTACATCCCAGCTCTACCACACTAGCAGAGCGCACTTGGTTAAGTCACTTGTCGGCCTCAATTTCCCATCTGTAAAGTGGGTTTCTGTCAGTACAGACTTCAAAGGTTTTTGCAGATGAAGAAGAAAGCGTGAATAGCACACCAGCAGTGCTGTCATGTGATAAGTGCAGTGAAGTGGGACATACTCCTACTTCCCTGTGCCTTTCCTTTCAGTGGGCCCGGCCCCCTCTGCCTGTGTCAGCTGGGCAGTGTCACCTGGGCAGTGCCAGCGTTGTCCTCCCTAGAGAAAGAGCTCCTCAGTGCCATGTGTACTGCTGACTTCACTTCCCCTGCCTCCAACCAGGAGCTGCTCTGGAAGTGAGCCCCTGCGCCGCCTGAAAATGACAGAAGAGTCGCAGCCACGGCAGCCCAGGCAGCTGGTACTGTGTGGCTCTTGTTCTGCAGCCTGTCACCAACGGCGCTCCCAGTACCGCCTCACTCCCTGGCTGTGGCCCAGCTGGACGCCCCTGCCTATCGGGCTGCTTGCTATGGCAGCAGGGGGACCTGGCAGGGAGGGCCTGGGACTCGGTCAGTCCTGCCTTCCTTTGAACTTCCATGTTGCATTAGAGGGAGGGCACCAGGCCCAAGCATTGTGAAGAAGCCACCAGAGAGAATGCCTCCTGGGGTCCCCCTCACTGGCAGAGCACCCTTCCTGCGGTTTCTCCTGTTGCAGAGTGAATGCTTTGTGCAAGAATAATGTTTGTGGCTCTCTGTACCATGCCCCTCCATGACCCCAGCTGGATGGTATTCTCAGCTCTTCCATTTCATAGAAGAAGAAAATGAGGCCTGGGTTGAGGAACTCCTTGGCCATCTCATTGCCATCGTGGTCATAATAGATGCCAGGTCATCTGACTCCAAACCCAGCCACTGAGGAAGCTGAAATGGGCTGGGGTGGGCAGTCAGAAGAGTTGAGCCATTCTGTGGTTGGGCCTTTGCTCTGTGCCAACCTGGGCTCGGTGGTCAGCTCCAGCCCACTCACCATGTCCTTCATTTACTCCTCATTTCCCCAGGGGGTGGGGGAACATGGAAGCTGGTGGTGGCTGACCAAGTGAACGGCCATGCCACCAAACACAGGCCGGATTAGCTGGGGAGTCAGAGCATCACCCGCCAGGGGTCTGACCAGGCTGGCCTGTGGCAGGTGTGGACTGGCCCTGGGTAGTGAGCTGAGACCTGGACAGAGCAGAGAGGCAGGGAATAAGATCTGTCTGGCAGAGTCGACTCTTTTTCTTGGTCCACCCCCACCTGCTTCTGCTTCTGCACAGACCCCAGTTTTATTCCCAGTTTATGAGGAGTCTCATTACCAAGCCACAGACAATAAAACCCGCCCGGCCACTCTGGCCCGGATCTCATTAGAGGACATTAGTTCCGCTGGCTGGTGGCTCCGTTGGGACACAGCTGTAGGCGGAGCCCAGGCAGCAAAACAGGCCAGTGGCCATGGGCACAAGAATGTCCTGTTGGGAGTTTGAGTTCTATCTAGGGGGGTGAATGGAGCATCCGCCACAACCCCAGCAGTCCTGGAGTGTGTGCTTCCCAAAGCTGGAGGCACAGGCCTCCTCCCACCCGCTCGGACCGTGTCAGCCCCTGCCTGAAGAGGAGGACACTGCTCCCTCCAGGGCTGTTAGCAGGAGTCCGCCTTCTCTGGGAAGAGCAGGGTGCGAAGTTTAGTCCACGCCCTTCCACAGAGGAGGGACTCAGACAATTTGAGTGCAGGCCACACGCACCCACAGGCTTCACAGCAGAGGTGGAGTTGAGTCTCAGCCCATCTTTTAGTCTGAATAGTCAGGGTAGGGACCTAGGAGCCTAGAGTGGAAGCACCCCCTCCCAGATGCCGTTTCACCTGCTAGCCGGTTTGTCAGGAGTGCCTGTTCCCACTGTCTCCCCGAGGCGGAGCAGCCTGCCCTCAGCCACTGTGATGGAGCCTTGAATTCATCCCAGAGCTCTTCCACTGGAGACTCCTTTCTTAGCAGGTTCTAAGCAGCCAGTCTCCTCTCTGCCTGTGCCCTGCTTTCTTCCCTGTAATCTCGTGCACCTCCTGCTTCTGCTGCTCACTGTACCTGTGGAGTGGCCATGTGGGCCAGCTCGTGCTCTGGGCCATGAGCTAATGAGCCCTCAGAGATGGGCACGGCCTGGTCTGAAACAAGGGGTGCCTGTGTCCCCTGCAGGCCTTGTCTATAGCTCGCCGGTATGAGCTGGGCCCCTGAGTGTGCCTAGGTGCCTCTCCCTCGGGTCTGGTGCCCAGTGGGCACATGTTGTCAGCTCCTGGGACAAAGGTAGTGGAGAAGATGCCTGGAGACATAGGCCTCTTCATGCAGGTCCCACTGCAGGAGGGCTGGTAGCAGCATCCGTGTTGCTGGAACTGTACGCCTCCCTCCATGACTGCTGGCTCTCTGGCTCTCTGCGCCCACACTGTGTCTTGGATAAATAAGCCTAAAGCACCCCTGAGGAGGGTGTTCCCAAGCCCAGAGCATTTGATGGCTGCCCCTCCCTGGCTCATCTCCCACCAGCCTCCCCTGCATTCTAGCCCACTGGTCACACACCCCTCAATTCATGCCCCATGCTTTCCTGCCTTAGTGGCTTTGCACATGTCATTCTCCCTGGTTTCCCACATCTGAATGCTGAGATCGAGAGTCATGTCTACCATGAAGCCTTCATGAACCATCCCCAGCTGGGGGATAGCCTCTTATCTCACAGCCTCCCAGGACCTCGTCCATTCCACCTTGTTGAGTGACCACACTCCATCTTGCTGTGTAATTGTTTGGGCCTGGACCGTATCTTCTGCATAAGACTGCTTCAGGGCCAATGCTGGCGGGGCCTGGCATCCCCTGGGCCCAGCACAGAGCGGCCAGTGTCATAGGCAGGTGGAACATGTGAGGGGGGTGCCCTGTTGCTTGTTTGAACAGCTGATAATATAATGACTGCAAACTTCCATCAAGAGCTCTTGGGTGCTGGGCCCTGTTATAAACGTCTTATGTGTGATAGCCTGTTTAACTGTCGTAAAATCTCACATGGAAGGTACTCCGAATTCTCCGTTTTTACATGTAGAAGAATGGAGCCCAGGCAAGATGTAAGGTACCTTGCCCTTGGTTGCGCAGCCAGTAGACGGCAGAACCAGGACTCACATCCAGAAAACAGCCCAGTGTACAAGATCATAGCCCTTGGTTAACTGCCTCTCGGGGTGGGCGGTGAGGGCAGAAGACAGCTGACTGAGCCAGGAACACAAGACCCTTCCTAAGTCACGCCCAACACGCCTGCATAGCACCTTAGAGTGCACCCTCTGCTCCTTCGACACAGGTGCAGGGATACCCTGTGCGTCCCTGGAATGTGTGAGGAGTTGTTAGCGCTTCTCATCAAAGAGCCTCAGTGCTCATTACGCCTGTGTCTTTTGAATCCCTTACAAGGGCTGGAAGAACAATCATTCTGCTCCTGTGTACCCTGCTGCCATCACTGCGAGTCTTGGGAGTCTTAATGTGGCTGTGCTGGCGGGAAATGTCCTGATATTATCACTTTTCCATCCCCTAAGGCCTCAGGCAGCACGGACATCATTTGTGTGGACCTCCTACCATGTTGGCACCAGAAGATGGAGCAGGTGTAATCGCTTCTTCCAGAAAATTTGCCTGGAACTGTCCCCAGTGGGTGTTCCCAGGCTGGTCCCAGGTCCTGGGTGCATCCACTGCCCAGCAAGCTAATCCTATGCCAGGTCCTGTCCTAAGCTTCTAGAAGATTCTAGTCTCTTTTTGCCTTCACTCAGAGATCCCAGAAGATGGCAAGGGAGCGTCCCCGACCTTGGGAGGGGGTGGGGCAAGGATTTAGGGTGTTCACCTGTGTGGCTGCTTTGATCTCCTGGGATGAAAACCTGGGGCTTCCTCTGCCTAGGGCAGGCTCAGGACAGGGTGCTGGGGACAGGCAGCTGCTGCCTGGCAGCCAGGGCAGAGAACTGTCCTGGGAAAGGGTTGCAGAGGCAGGGAAATTAAGCCCCTTTCCCAGTGTTGTGGCTGAGGACCGAGTGACTCCATGTGCAGGCTGGCCTCTCGGGGTCACTGGGCTGATGCTCCTCCCAGCACAGCCAACCCTGCAGGTCACCTCTTGGGCACAGGCCTCCCAGACTCCATTCGTTAATTAGGAAGGCACTTCGGCTGCAGAATAGTCATCTGATAGTTTTCGACGCCGAGAAATTGTTTCAGCCCCTCCTCTGCCCTCGATTATCCATGCTCCGTTGGATGCATCCTGGGACTAGAATCTGCCCGGCACCCAGAAAAAGCTTAGAAGCAGTGGGAGGACAGAGGGCTTAAGGTCCACCTGACCCCCTCGAGACTGGAGGATTGCCTCATCAGCACAAAGGGCCCAGCTTTGCTCATGAATTCCAGCCATGCTCCTGAGCTTGGGCCCCTTTTCCTGCCGTCTTTTCCACCCTCTGGGCAGGGCCCCCTCTGAGGGCTTCAGTCAGTGGCAGAGGCTTTTGCAGCAGCTTCTGAGTAAAAATGGGAGCAGAGACAGCGACAGGCCTCTCGCGACCAGTGTGCATGAGATGGGAGCCGAGCTGCCATACTGCTCCAGGTTATTTTATTATGATTGCCCACACACCCCGCCCCCCAACTATCCTGATCACATTGGCCTGGATTGCTGCACCTCTCAGGATGATGGATGGGCCTCCTCTCCCCTCCAGGCAGGATGGCCAGCCCTGCTACCCAGGCACCCTCTCAGCCACCCTTCCCAGATTTATCCACTGTGCTTATGGGGCCCAGAGAGTGACCGTGCCCTGGGCCGCCTGCTCACTGATTATCTCAGCCCAGTTGATGAATGAGCCATTGGAAGGCCTAGGCAACACTCCTCTGTGCCTGCCCCTGTCCAGCACCATCCTCGCCTCCCAGGAGTCAGATAATGAGCCTCCAGGTTGGTTGAAGGGGGTAGTGATGGAGGATGGGAGGCAGCGGCAGTTTTTGGCATCCAGCTCCCAGCACTGACACAGGGACGGTCCCTTTGGCTTCCCCACTCCTTCCAGGGAATCTGGGGCAGGGGACACACTGCTACCAGGAGCTTCTCTGGAGATCAGCCCCCAGCATGCTCAGGAACACTCTTCCTGGGAAACATCTCCCTTACCCCCTCCCCTCTTCCATCTCCACCCCTCTCCCCTGGCACTTGTATGCACAGTTTATGCTGTAATGATCATTTGTGCTGGTTTATGTGCGTCTTTACAAGTGTTTTTATGTCGACTGTGTGTATATGCAAGGCTTATGGCGTGTGTGTGCACGTGAGGTCCCGTGCTGTGTGTGCATGAGGCTGTGTGCTCTGCGTGTGTGTGCGCGCGCATGATTGTCTGCTCCTGACGAGACCCTGGCACCATCTTCCGCACAGAGGTGGGGGCTTTCACCCAGCTCTCTGGGGTGGGGGGCAAAGCCAGGATACTGGGAGGCAAGGGGAGGACTGACATCATCAAGGAGAATGACTGTCCGAGCTGGGTCTGCGCTGTCCCCAACACCAGTCACAGAATGGAGAAGGTCCACTTAGATCGTTGTTTTGTTACAGGATCCCAAACAACTGGGTGAATGATTTTTCCCACCCAGTTGACTAAAGCCACGGGTTGTTTTGGAGCCAAGTGATCTTTGCCTTTTCTGAAGCATATGTATCTGTGTCTTGTCCTCTAAACAAGTTCCCTTCAGCTGTAAAATCGGGTGTGGTAAAGGGAAAGTAAACAGTGGCATGATTAGCACCGTGCCTGGCACTACTCTTGTTATCAGAGACTGCTTCTCGAGGAGGGTCGGTTCCCAGGGCTGGGAAGTGGGGCCTGGAGCTCTCCCGCATCTCATGACCCAGCACACTGTGGGGGGTCCCTCGGTGGGGCTCCAGTGACCTCTCCAGGGTAACCAACTCAGGCTCAGGGCCCTGACCCAGGAAAACTAACCTCACTTCCAGATGGCGCCTGGGAAGATGCCCGAACTCTCCTCTTATGGGAGGTAGAAACAAACGTTCCACGGAGGAGCCCAGGTGCGGGATCCAGCTGCCCGATGCCCACGCCACGGTGTGCTCCAGTGCCTCCTGTGGGCCAGGCCAGCCTGCAGTAGGAAAGACAGGCACCTTCCAGTCCCTAATGGGATAGCTTCAGCCCTCCAACCTCACATGGCGGGTAACACCTGAGGGGGCCACCTCAGAGTGCCTGCAGGCAGTGGCATGGCTGGGAGATGGAGAGAAGGAGCTGAGTAGTACCAGGATAAGCCCTTCCCTTTCGTGAGCACCCCCTGCATGGACATGAAGGGGCAGCTATGGTTAGGCAGGGGGCTTAGTGCTCCTTCACCCTAATGTGGGGACTAAACAAATGAGCTCACTTGCTCCAGCATTGGAAGGGACATCAAATAATGCAATACCCATGCTCTTCTTAAAAGCCCCAACCAGTTGGGTTGAACATCCAGGTTCAGCGTGAATACCTCCAGTGATAGGGACTCACCACCCTGCGTTAAGCCGGTACGACTCTGACTCCCCAAATCTTCCCTTGCACTAAGCTGACATTTATATCCTTGGAGCGCCCAAGCATTTGTCCTATGTCGCCCCTTGGAATTGAGTGGAACACATCTGATCTTGCACAGGATGTCCTTCAGTATTGAGAGACCCCCATTGGACCCTCCCAGAATCTTTCCTCCTGGAGCTCATGCAGCCATGTCTGACACCTCACTCTCTGCAGTGGTCTCCTCCAACCAGGATCTCTGGCCCCTGTCATAGGTGCGGTGCCTGCCCAGGGATCTGGCTTCCTATTCCCCAGCTGCTCAATGACCCAGGATGGTGGGTCAGAATGGGTTGAACAAGTTCCCTGTTTTCCCTTGGATTGACACTAAATTGCAGGGAAAGATCCTCTTATCTCCACTCGGAATTAAGGAATTAACTTGGTGATGGGAAGAGGGGGCCTGAGAGGAACATATTGCAGAGATCCAGGGCAGAGGGGACAGTAGGATTCAGGAGCCCCTGCCTGTGGGCTCTTTGGAATGGGTGTGGTCACATATGGATGCCCAATGTGGGATGGGTTCCTGTCGCCCAGTGGTGCTTCATGACACGGTGCCCCAGCTCTGTGGCATGCCCCGGCACCGGGAGAGCGAGCTACAGCTTGCAGCAGGGTGAGGCACCCGCTGTTTGACATTGAGATACAGGCTGTGACATGGATATGAAGTCCAGGCTACCGCCTGCAAGAGCTCATCACCAAATATCTCCACGCTTTGCTTCTCTGGTGAGAATGACTTAGCCTCGACTTCCGGGGACAGTGGTAGCTCTGAGTGTTTGGGCTTCCCTTTGTCCAAAGGGTAACCCAGAAAGAAGCCTACTACCTGAACCCCAAGAGCGACTCACTCGAATTAGTCCCCCAGCCTGTCTCCACCTACTTGACCCAGGGAGGCTGGACTCTAGTCCCTTCACCCACATCCCCCAGGATCCCAGCTCCATGCCACCCCGCCACCCCCATCCTCAGACCCCTCCCTAGCAGGGAAGGGGGCATCAGGTGGCACACTGGTGACTCACCTGCCCTCCTCCAGGTACCCCTACCACTAAAGCCGAGCAGGGAGACGAGGAGTCCAGCCACCCTCCCGAGAGCGGGGTGGGGAGGGAAGGCAGGGGGTCCTGGCCCTGGTGTCTCTAGGTCACCCAGACCTAGCCCAGAGACATGTCCAAATAATATTTTTAATCTCTCTCCTGCTCTCTCCTGACACCACAGAGCAAGTAGGGGTTGCTATCCCACTGGAAGGGCGAGGGAGGAAGATAAAGAGCGAGACCAGGCTGGGGATTGTTGGGAAACGGGGATTGGGGAGCCCAGAGGCACTTGGGATTCACACGCCTGAAGGGATGACGCCAGAAACGGAGCCCTCCAGTCCAAGAGTCTGGCTGGTTAATAATTAGAAACTCTGGTTAATAAATCACAGGTGTTTTTTTCCCTGATTTCAGCTCCCCCACCCCCAAGCCTGGAGAGCCTTTTAGGCTCTTGCCCAGGCCTCTGAAAAGGTGTCCCCACCTCCACCCTGCCCTGACCACCCCCTCCTTCCCCGCAGTCCCTCCCCCCTCCCCCAGCTGGTCTCTGGCCTACAGAGCCAGCCCAGTGTTTAATCTCCAGGAGAGATTAGTGGCCTGCTTTCACTGTTCCCCCTGCCCCCACCACTGCTCTTTGGATGCTCCCAAACGTTGCCTGCTGGAAGGACACCCTCCATGACCCCAGAGACCGTATCTAGGAACTTACTCTCCTTGGAAATGTCACCTGCCCTGTCCCATGGACTTGGCCAGGTGGGGTTCAGGGGTGACGCTGTGGGTAACTTCCTAATCCTTTACGTAAGGTCAGCTAGTCAACCATGTTCTTGGAGCATCTGCTATGTTTGGGGTGCTCTGTGTTGAGAAAAAATACTTTAAAACACTCGAGTTGAGGTTAGAGGGTGGTGTGCCGTAGGGGGCCCCTGTAACTCCCTGAGACAGCAGACTAGAGGTTCAGGGTGAGGAGGACAGGGACCATGTCCTTGAGGGTGACATTTTGGTGGCCTTTCCATCTCTAACTGAAGGAGAACATCCACTGGAGGCTGTTTTCTTGGCCTCTGCCTCAGATCTAGTGCAACCGTTTCCAGCAGGGCTTTCGTAAGCCGGTGTGGTGGACCCAGAAAGGGAGAGAAGAGAGGTGAGGGGAGAAGTTGGGGAGCAGGGAGCTGAGCTGCTTTGGCCTGTGAGGTGCTTTGCAGAGTCTGGAGGTGCTGCACTCAGAACAGACATGTCCCTGCTCTCTGGGTGATGCAGAAAGCCTTCCAGAGAATTCCTCGATGCACAGGGCTGTGAAGGAGACGCCAGGACCCTAACCTGGGGGAAGTGACCTTGATGTCCAGATCTGGTGCTGAGGAGGAGTGTCTGGAGAAGACACATGGCAGAGTGACCACGGTTGTGGGGGAGGCACAGACCAGGGCAGGTGGAGGAAGACTGAGGGGGTGACTGCAGAGGAGACCGGGAAGGCCAGGTGGATGAACGGGACTGTTCTCTGATTTCAGCCTGACCTGTGCCCCAGCGCAGCTCTTCTATACCCGCTGGCCCCCGTCCACTTACCCTGTGCGGTCCAAAGCCCGGCCTCCCCTCCCAGCTTCTGTCACCCCGCTCCTGCCAGTTGCAGGAGCTGTGGCTCCTTCTCCTTCACCCTCTACTTGGCATTAGTTGTCAGCTTTTGCTGCTTCCATTTCTGCAGGACCCTCCCCAAGCCCACCGCTGCCACCCTCTGAGACCCCTGGTTCCTCTCTCCGTTCCTGGGTGCTCCCCAGGGCTGCTGACTTAAGCAGAGACACCATGTCCTCGACCCCAGCTCTGTTGGCATTGGGGGACAGATCATTTTGTGGGGTCCTGTCATACACTGTCAGATGTCTAGTGGCATCCCTGGCCTCTACCCAGTAGATGCCTGAGCACCATTGCCCACTGCCCCGTCCCCACTCCCACCATGTGACAATAAAAAAACCGCCTTCAGACGTTGTTGAATATCCCCTGGGGACAAAGTCCCCCCCAAAAGGAGAGGACTCAGCCTTAAAATCTCTGCAGACCCTAACTCAAGTGCCTTGTACACAGTAGGTGCTCCATAAATGTATAATAAACTGATGGGAGTTACTGAACTCCAGTAAGCTAGGAGGTTCCCTTTTGCTCTGAGTTTTCTGGTTACTTTGTTTAACCCCGTAGCCAAGGTGTGAAAACCTTGATGCTCCCTTTCTCCTGATGCTCCTGTACCCACCTCAGTTTTTAGCAACTGTAGCCACCTTTTCCACTTAGCCAACGTTCCCTGAGCACCTTCCATGCACCAGGCCCCGGGGACCAGGGTGCACGCTGTGTGTGAGGTGGTACCTGGTGTGTGGTTTCGGAGGCAGGTGTGTGCTGTCACGGTTCCTCCTGGGGGTGTTCTGTGTGCGTGAGAGATCAGACTGCCCACACCAAACCCCTCTCCACACTGCCGGGCCCTTTCTTTCCACTGGCGCTTGTGCTGCTGTCCGCCCTGCTTGGTGGCCCTTCGCTGCCTGGCTAACTCCCACCCATCCTTCAATGCCTTTCTTCTCCAAAGCAGCCCCCAGATTCATCTTCCCTCAAGGACCTGGCACTGTGACCGCTTCTGCCACAGCACCGTCATCGTGCTGTGAGTTCATTTGTCCTGCATCCTTGAGGTCAAGACCATAGTGTGCTTGTGTCTGTGTGTGTTTATAATCCCTACTTTCAGGCACTTGGTAGAATCTTAATACAAGTTTATTGAGTAAATTGAAATAAATTGCTTATTTTGTTTCCCAGAGCATTTTCTTTGTGCTTTTCTGAGTGTGTCTCTTGTGGAAGACTGCTTAGCCTTCCTGCCCACGCCCCCACGTGTTTGTGCGTGTGTGCACGTACAGCATTAGTTATTGCACGCGTGTGCCAGGGTGTATATGAATGCATACCTGCGTCTGTTTAGGTATTTCTCTACATTTCAATCTGTGTCCTCCAATGCCATCCCGCTCCAGGGGGGGTCTTTCCTCAACCTCCAGCCCCCACCTCTTAGAACTGAAGGGGTAAGACTAGAGGTGACTATGATGACCCCCTCCCCCAGGCAACTGCCTCCATCCACCTGAATCCCCTTCCCTGAATTTCCTCGGATCCCAGCCCCGTCCATGTGTCTGTGGGGATCGTGACCAGCGGGTACCTGGGTGTGTCAACTGGGTTGGGGATAGAGCCTTCAGAGGTGGGTCACATCACAGCCCCTGCCCCATCCATCTCTGCCCTGTTTAATTGGAATTTGGCTAGTGGAGACCATCTGTTCTATTCCGGCCTGTTTCCATGACAACCAAGTGGCTTGAGACTGAGGTTTGCGGTGAGAGAAGTGGCCTGGGGGATGCTGGGAAAAATCAGTAAGGTCCTCCCCCTCCATCCTGCTCCACCTCACTTTTCCCTCTCTGCCTTGCCCACACCCCCAGGCCCAGAGTGAAAATAAAGCTAGTGTGCCTGCCAGCTTTTGGGGGAATCCCCAAGCATCTCAGCTCTGAAACCCAGCCTGATTTGGATCCTGCCTTTCTATTCATAAGCACTTGCCACCACAGACTGGGGAGATGGCCCTGCTCTTCTACCCACACAGGACTGGGAGGTCTAGGGGATGAAAGCCTGCCATTATTGCTGTAGCCTCAGCCACCCCTGCCTCCAGACCTCTTCCTCTCCCCAAAGTCTTCAACCGGGCCTCTCTTTCCGCTTTACATACCTCACTATGAGGACTGGAAAGTCCTCCCTGAAACCCCCTTAGAGATGCCCACCTCCGTGGACACCCCCTCCCTCCACGACACCCCCATGCTCTATGAGCCTAGCAGGCAGGTAGAGCAACCCCAGCCCTGCACAGAGAATCAGAAAGTTTGTGGGTGGAGGTGCCTGCATCTCAGAGCTCAGACGGGCCCTGACCCACTGGGAGGAGAGGGAGGCTTTTCTCTCCTATTTCTGGACAGACGGTTCTGTTTTCATGGTGTTATTTTCTGCCCTAATTTCCTTCTCTATGGCAAAGCCTCTTCTGTGCCTGCTCTATTACCAGGGGACGCCTGTCTTCAAAAATAAGTCAGGTGACCTGTCTGTTGCGCTGGTCCCAGGCATAACACGGCCACACACCTCTTATGCAGCAAAGGAGACAGGAGCCTGTCTGGGCATGGGGGGTCCCACCATCTCTCCAGTGCTCCCCACCCCAGCGAATCAGTCCTTACCTGGGGAGGGTGGAGGAAGGTCACTGCCCAGAGCAGCAATGCTGAGCAGGGGACCTCCATCAGGGGCTGCTGCAGCCTTGCTAAGCTCCCCTGGTGGCTGGTCTGCCTCCCGCGAAGGTGAGGTCAGGCTCCCACCACCCATCCTTCTTCCTGAGCTTCTTTTCCTTACTGACTGTAATAAAATTCCACAAAAGTTACCCTTTTAAAGGCATAGTGCAGTGAGTTCTACATTCACAAAGCTGTGTGATAGTCACCACTCCCTAGTCGAGAATGTTTTCATCACTCCAAAAAGGAACCCTGCGCCCGTGAATACTTGCTCCCCTGTGTTCCTCCCCCAGGCCTGGCAGACACTGCTTTACTTCTGTGTCTATAGATTTGCTTCTTCTCAACGCTCCATACAAATGGACTCAAACCATGTGGCATCTTTCTTGAGCATCCCATGTGCCTCTTTCTCTGTCGCCACCCTGCTTCCAGAGCAGCAGCCCGCACGGTGAAGAGCAGACTGCTGTCCAATATGAAGCCACCTCTCCTCCACCCCCTCCGCACCAAAGAGCCCACACTTCAGCCACATCCATGATTTTAAAGACCTTCTTTCCTCTTCCTCTCCTTTCTTCTTTCTGAGGGACTCCTACCTGTCCTGCAAAATCCAGCTAGAAATCCCCCCCATTCTGTGACACATCTTTCATTCTCAGTCATCTTCCTTCAGAACACTCATCACTCTGGGTTCATAGTTTTAAAAACAAACAAAACACAGTGTTTATCACTCAGTAATTATTTGTTTTCACGTCTGGGTTCCCTGCTAGACTGAGCTTCCAGGGATAAAGAAAATGTCTTATTCTCTCTTATTCATCTGCCTTCCTACCTCTGACCACCATCACCTCTACGCAGATGGAGCTCAGACAGGGCCTGGTGCGCAGTGTGTAGTCGCTGTGCGTCAGAGAAGGCTAGGGACCTAGAGAAACCAGAATTGGGAATTTCACCTGGGAGGTGACCCTGGAAAAGGGCCTGGAAGGAAGAGGAGACTTCAGTGACCTGGTATTGCAGAGACTCGGAGAGGGCTAAGAACTGTCTTTCTGGGGATCCCAGGTCAGAGAAGGTGGGAGGGGTGTCCCTTTGGTTAGATGGCCTTGGGAGAGCGCCTAACGGTCACCAGCATGAGATATGGGGTGGAAGGCTTGACAAAGGCAGTGGCAGGGGTGGGAGAAGACTGGAGGAAGGCAGGAGAGGAGAGTGGAGGCGTGCGTTGGCCCACAAAGGGGAGCCTTGGATACAGGAGAGGAGGGTCCCCCAGCAGACAAAACCACTTGTGCCAAAGCCCACAGGCCAGAAAGAAACAGTGTCTAAACTGTCCCAAGTAGAGAACCAGTATCAGGGTGGGAGCAACATAAGGCCCAGGCCAATGGCGTGAGCAGGGCCCAGTTGTCGCGGGAGCTTCATGACAGAGTAAGGGTGAGGGCCTTGCCCTCTGTGTCTGACAAAAGCCTCCCATCCTTCAAGGGTCAATGGAGGATAGATGGATTTCCCTGGGCATCCCTGCTGGCTGTTGTCAAATGGAAAGTAACAAAAGCAAACACTCAGAACCCTGTCCTTCTCACCCAGCCCCATGGGGAAGAACTGAGGGATGGGCAGGTTTGGGTTCCCTGCCACAAACTAGCTTTGTGCCCCTGTCCAATCTCCTCCAGCCTCTCTGACCCTCCGTCTCTTCTGTAAATATTTACCAACTGAGCATAAAAGTGGAAGGATAATCAATCCTCCGAGGGTTATCGTGAGGGTTAAATGAAATAGACACACAAATGACTGAAAGGGCTGTATGAGGCTCATTCTCGCATAGGCCACACAAATTAGCTGAGCTAGAAAGTGGGGGCCCAGGGTCTCTGGTGTGAAGGAATAGTCAAGGGCCCCTTCTCTTTTTTTTGTCTTTTATATCGTTTTCCAAGAGATCAAAAGCCCTGGCGGGGCCAGTTCCATGCTGTTTGTTTGAAATGGGCTTGAAAGCAATCACTGCTGTATTTCTGGGCAGGGTCGGGGTGTGCAGAGCAAAGATATAGTGCTGCCTGGTTAGGGGTCCTCCCTCTTCCTGAGCACCCAGCAGCGCTGAGAGCAGAGGGAAGTCAGTCCTTCCTGCTGTTCAGGGCCTCGTGGGGGTTAGAGGCCCCCCAGCCTTCTCCAGAGGCAACACTGGAGCTGCTGTGCCTCTCCCTGCAGGATCCAGTTCCCAGGGAGGGTGCCAAGCAGAATTTCTGCCCCTGCAAAAACAAAGCGTCTAATTGCCTTTTAATCTGGGGATGTGGGTCTGCTGGTATTGGTGCTGAATTGTTAGGGGAGATAATATCTTTCCCTGTGAATGAAAAGTTATTTGATCTCTGTATGTCAGGAAAGCCTGTGCCTAAGGATGAGATGGAGAGGAAAGGTGGAAGGAAAGAGGAGTGACGGCCTGGCTTTACTTCTCCCAGTGATAAGAAGAGGACACCGTTTCCCTGGTTTTGGCTCAAGGCCATTGTTTTGTGCAGGGCTCCCTCCTCCCCTCCCCGCCAGGCCCAGAATGGGGAAGATAGCTTGTCTGTGGGGCAGGCAGTGGGCCACCAGCTGTCCCACCTGGAGAGAGGAGTGAGTGGGCCCCTGAAACCTGGGTGCACCCCGCCCCCTCTGGCCTTGATGCTCCCTCCCCAGCCTTGCAGAAGCTGCTAAGGTACCCCAGATGGCAGCCACTGCCCCCTCTTCACCCCTTATCTGCACTCCTGACAGTGTATTCTCACTGGTTCAGACCCCCTGGGTGATGACCATATCGCGTCCCTGCTCTGCTCACTCAGTGGCTTCCATCTATCATCTGATCCCTGCGCCTATCCCTCTGCCTACACCAGACACATAACAGGCACACTCCTACCTTAGGGCTTTGGCACCGTCTCTCTCTGCCTGGAATGGTCTCCCGATAGCCACATGGGCTCTTTACTCAAGTCTCCTGTCTCTCAGTGAAGCCTTCCCTGGCCACCCTTGATCTAAGATTAAGTAGTCCTAGGCCTGCAAGGAGTCCGAGCAGGGAGTGGAGGCCACCGGATGGATGAGGTGCCCACCCTGGGCGGGCTCTCTACCCACAGCCAAGGGCAGTGTGGTGCTGGGCTGCCCCACCCCTCCTCCCCTGCTCGGACCACATGGCACTTCCACAACCCAGACTCACTTGGTCCAGGAGCCCTTTCCTCAAAGCTTCGGGCTCTCCTGGAAAAGCCTGGAATGGTGCCAGGAGAGATCGCTAGGGCAAGATCGCCCTGCCCTCCAGTGCACAGAGCATGGAGGCCACAGGAATCGCTGTGTGTCCCTTCCGCCCCATGTCCCAGGGTGTGAAGGTCCTCAAGCCAGGAGCGGTGGGGCTCCCTGGAACAGGCCTTCTGAAGGAGCTGAGCCAGGGAGGCTGGGAGGCTTTGGAGAAAAGGCGCAGGTGCCAGGGAGTGGAAAGTCTGGAAGGGCTGAGCACACTTTCATTCACCTGCCAGTAGCTCTCTGGCATGGTACGTGGTGGATCATTTGGGAATCTCGCTGGGGGCATTGAAGGGGGAGTCACTTGCATAATAATCCAGGGTGATGGTAATCAAATATGGGAGTCAGACCAGAAGCTGGTATGCTAAGTGAGCCAAGTGTGCTTTCAGGGAAAGAGCATCGCCCTTCATGCTGAGTTCTGCTTGGCCACGTGCCGGCCGGGCCACCCAGGCACTCTCTGGTCTCAGTTTCTCCTGTGCAGGAAGAGGGTTGGATGAGCTGTCCCGACCTACCCCGACGCACAGCGTATGTGTGGGACACAGACGATTCCACCATGTGGTCAAGTCCAAGGCACTTGGAGACCAAGCAGAGGGCAGAAGATATGTGTTGTGATTTCTGGGGCACAGCTGGTCCCTGAGCTCTGAAGATGACAAACTGCCCTGACTATTAGACATTTCTCTGTCCCTTTGACCTCCAGCCGTGGGACACAAAGTGGAACCAGGCAGGAGAAATGTGGTTGGGCCTGGCCCTTCTCCCTACCAGGAGCATGGCTCACCCCTACCCAGATCCCACACCTTCTGCCAGGTCCAGGCAAGCTCGCCAGGCACCCATCCACTCAGTGCCGGGCCCCTTACCTGCGCAAGCACAGACCCGGAAAAGATGATCTCCGGGGTGGCATTTTGTGCCTGGTGGGAGCGCAGCAAAGGTGTTTCATCTGTGGGGTCCAGGAGGGTCAGTGGGCACTATAGCAAGAGGTGGGTAAATGAGGAGTGTGGAGACCCCACATTAAAGGAGGTGCCTTTACAGGTAAGGGAGGCTCATGGGAGATGGGCATGCTCCAAAGTCAACATTGACCGTGTCACTTCTGTTCCACATTCATCTCAGTGCTTTGCTTATAGAAATTCACTTAATTTTCCCAGCAACCTCTGAGGAAATTACTACTATTCTCCATTTTCAGAGATGAGGAGACAGGTAACGAAAGCCTAAAGTCACATAACAGCTAGATTGGTGCCCAGAATCCCAGAGCTGGAGGTTCTTGGTGTATAATAGAGAAAATGTGGGTCCCCCGTAAATGTCCTGGAGTAGGTAGGACCAGGAGAAGGGCACAGAGCAAGGCCAGGCCTGAACATCCAAAATCAGAAAGGAAGACATGCCTCTCCAGCTCCAGGACCGGCCTGCTGCTGCCTCTTTCCCCAGCCTGGGCCGACCTGGGTGGTCTGGTGATGGCCATCCCTCACCCAGGCTCTGTATTAAAAGGCATGGGAAATGGAGTTGCTTTTCAGCAAAAGGGATCAAGATTAAACAGCAGGAATAATTTCCCAGCTGTCATGACCATACGCTATTAAAATAGGCAGTTGAGGGAGGTGGAGGCCCTCGTAGAGAAGGTCACCACCTCTGTGGCTCAGAGCTGCTGAAGAGGTGAGTGGAGGCAGGGAAGGGGTGCAGGGTCCCAGTTCAGCACAGAGGGTGAGATGCTGCCAGACCGATCGAAGACACGGTTCCACAGAAAGAGGTGACTGTCCCCAAGCTGCTGCCACCCTCTTGCTGGGACCCTGTCTGCCCCAGCCCTGCCATCGGACTTCATTAAATTGCCTTTTCCCCGAGCAGGGCAGGCTGGTGACAGAATGAGTCAACACCAGCTTGCTATGACTGTCGCCCCTGAAGCCGGCGGGCATGGAGGGAGATAATTGGGAGTAGTTTGACAGCTTAATGTCTGGGGCTGGCTTCCTGGAGCCGTGGAGGGGCGAGTGGGGTGGGCACAGATAAGCAGCCAGGAGCAGGTTGACTTGGGCTGCGTCTGTCTGCAGACTGACCCCACCACCACCACCTTGCCCCTCTATCTCACCAGCAACAGCTTGTTGGGCAGGAAAATAAAACACGGAGAAGGAAATTAGATCTGGAAAATAAATTAGGCTTTCTTTATTAATTTGTCAAAACTAATTAACATCTCCCCCAGATTTATCGCCTTTCAGATGCCCCCTGAGCAGGGAGGAAGGGAAGAGTCTGGAAGAAGCCAGGTTTGGGCTCCTAGGGTCTCACTCTAGGGACTGCAAGCTGAGAAAAAAGTCATCTTGTCCTCTTCCCTGGGTGCTGAGTCCCCCGATGCATGGTCACCTCTGGGCTTCCACCAGGTACTGGTCAGTTCCTAGATACTCACAAGTCGTTTTGGTTTGACCCTGTGACAATCTTGGGGGAGTCTCAGGTGCTCTTTGGTGTCCCTGTTTCACAGATGACAGACTGGCAGCACAGCAGTCCAATAGGGTCTTGAGACCAAACCTCACTGCAGAGGCAGGGTCAGGATTCAGCCGCCAGTGCACTGCACCTCCCCACCCCAACTCTGACTCTTACTAACAGACACCTCACTTCCTGGGTGTGAGTTCACAGTCTCCAGCCCGGAGCTCTAGCAGACAGCCCCTGGACTTGGGCAAGAGCCTGGGTTCATTTCGTAGAGTGGGGCCACCCCTCCTAGCCCGCCCATCCCAGAAGGACCCAGCCCTGCCGTTTCAGAGAAGAACCAGCAGAAAACCCTTGAGAATTGGCCACACCTTGTTTGCAGTGCCTGGGAGTGTTGCAAAATCCAGTCTGTTCCCTACCCTGCCAGGCGGAGATAGAGTGTGTTGCCCTGTCCGCTGGCTGCCTGCTTCTGGGCCCCTGAGACAATGAAAGGGAGCATCCCCACCTCAGCAGCACCCCTGGGGCAGGGGTGGCCTCTGCAGCTGGAGCCTCTGGGGGGCCAGCTACAAAATAGCCAACCCGCCTGACCAAGCCAGAGGGGATCTGACAGAAGCATAGCATGAGTGACAGCTCCTATATCCTAAAGGAGGAAAGTGAAGCTGGAAAGAGGACATCACTGGTCTCACCCACTCATGGCAGTACCAGGATTAGAACTGGGTCTCCTCACTCCCAGTTCAGACCGTATTCATGAACTGGGCAAAAGGTATTTGTTACTCTAGGGACCCTCAAAGCCAGTCGCGGGTTGATGGGCTGGTGGTAGTGGACTGTGCGACCCCAGGGAGGCAGGATAGATGTCCACCCACAAGGCTCATGTCCAAGAACAAGATCACGACCTCCACCATGTCCACACCTCCACAGAGCTCAAAGGAGAGTTTCCACCCTGCCCCTACCCCCACCCCCAGGGGCCCTGGATCCTGTCTTCTGCCCTCAGATCATGCAGTATTCGTAGCGGGCACCTCTTCTCCAACCACACAGCTTATTCCATTCAATGTCCCCAGTAAACTCACAAGCAGGCATGTTGGTTGTAACTTCTCCTATGCCGTGGGGAGCAGAGACTCAGAGAGGTTCTGGGTTTCCTGTCCCCATGGCCTGGAAAACAGTCTCCTCTTTCCAGAGGCCTGGCAAGGGGACCCGTAGGCAGATCTGGGTTTGTGTCCCGGCTCCACTGCTGACTGACACTGGTGCCCTAGTGTGCCAAGCCTCAGTTTTCCAGGCTGATCCAAAGCCTGCTCTGGAAGGTTATGCTGATGACCTAGTGAACCCTCCCAGAGTCTCTCAAGGGCCACCCCAGGCCCTTGCCACTCTCCCTTACACCTAGCTGACAGGGAGCAGGGAGGGATGTCAGAATGAGGCCCAGCCACTCCTGGCCACCCTAAGTGCCAGGGTGCAGGGGTGTGTCAGGCAGCTGGGAGGGGGCCTCGCTCTCCAGGACTCAGACTGTGTGCTGACAGGGCTGGGTGTGGCCAGCCTGGGATGGGGAAGACGGATGGACGCAGGGAAAGGAAGGTGTGGCATAGTTGGCGTCTGCTGACCGGACATGGGAAAGAGTCGCAGAGTTCTCCCGAGGACATCCCACACTTGCTTAATCTTCAGAACTAGGGAAGGAAGTTGGGGGAAGCCCCCTCAGCCCAGGTCAGACCTCTGGCACTTCCAGTCCTTTTCTCTGCATCCTCAGGGCCCGCAGTGTGAATACTGGTCATATCTTGGCCACTGGCCGGGACCACAACCTGGAATATGGGTGCTGAATTGGGGCAGGGCTTGGGCACAATTGAGTTGTTTGAGATCTGTTACAGAGCTCAGAGGCCACTGACTCTTCTGCAGGAGGGCACAGGGCCGCTTTGGGAAGCCAGTCATACGGGAACAGACTTTGAGAAGGGCAGGAGCCCACACAGGAGTGCTGGAAAGGGCCTGCCCCAGCCGTGAAGGACAGTCCCCGTGTTGGATCTGTTCAGGATCCAGAGTACCTACTATCAGCTACCACCTTTTAGTAATCACTCTGTCATGCACTTGGCTTAACCATACAGATGCATTATTTTATTGAATCTATATTACCACTTTGTGATAACATATTCCATTTTACGGATGAGGACACTGAGGATCACTGGGCTCACTGCCAGTGATTGGCCAGCCCAGCCAGTCTGTCTACCACCCAACACCCAACCCTCCTGTTCTCTCCTTCAGAGGAGGAAGTGTCTGATGCCTAGTTCCAGTAGCCAGCCCAGAGGCCAACACACATCCTGGACATGTGCTCCCACTGCAGCAAGAGGAGCTAAGGTGGACGTCTGCAAGAGCTTCTCCATCAGTGAAGGCTTAGAACATTTTAGCGGTTTCCCAGGGACAGGTAGGGTCCCTACTATAAAGACCTTGAAAAATGGAGAAGAGACTTAGTCACCTGGGTGGAGTAGTTCGGGGGTAAACCTTGCCAGAGACAGAGGGTGATCTAGGACAGCCCCTCTCTCAAACCTTTGTGGGCAGCTCAGAGACCCAGGCCACCAACTCTGGCTGCACATGACTGTCATCTGCTGCTATTGCCTGGCCCAGAGGGTCAGACTGGGTGTTGCCTTTGCCAACTGGTGCCTAGGGCAGTATGTCCAGCAGGGCAGGTCCTGGGCAGGTTCCCAGCTACCTGTTGGAAACCCAAGTGGCTCTGCACTGAGAACTCAGCCACTCAAACCCCCATTGTCATTCGTTTTCCTTCCTGACCTCAGCAAAGGACCACGGAGAGACCCAGATCAGGCATCAGTTTCTGGTGCCACCCTGCCGTCTGGGGAAAGCCAGCAATTCTGTAGAGAATCTGCAAAGGCCAGCCAGTGAGTCGGGCGGTAACCCCTCTGTCCCTGGAAGCTGTGGTATGGCCATAGCAGAGGTTCTAGTGAGCAGACAGAAAAGCATGCCGTCTCTTCTCAAAGGGAGTGTAGCATGTTGGAGCCAGAGACTTCAGCTCCAGCTCCAGACCCACTACGGTGTAGCCAGGCAACTTGGCAAATTTTTCAACCACTGAGCCTCAGTTTCCTCCTCTGTAAAATGGGAATATAAGCACTTGTTCCAAAAGACGGAGTTGAAAACAATAAGCCACCCCAAATGGAAAATCCTACCCAGTGCAGGATACCAGGGAGATTTCAGTCAATATTGGTGGAAACAAAAGAACTTCCTTTTCCAATTCTGGGAGCAGAAAGTACCAACACTGCACCAGTATTTATTTTCAGGAAGAAGGACTCCTACCAAGGAGGGATCTGAGCCTTGTAAAAACTTAGGGACACTTCAATTTGTCTAATCACTCTGAAGATGAAAAGTTCTGAGAGATGCCAGCTGTTCTGATGGGACCAGGGCTGAGACAAAGATGAAGAGACACAGCGGGCACATTAGTATAAAATAAAATGCAATGTTTTTAATTGCTTGAGTTCACATCTCATAAAAGGGGAAAAAATAAAACACAGGCCCTGGCCTTCCCTCCCCCCCTTTCTCTGCCATGAGTCAAGAACCAGTTCCCACCAGTCCTCCTCTGGTTCAAAGCGTCTCCCCGCCCTAACCCTTACCCCCAACCTCCCCGCCCCACCACATCCACTGTGGGAGAGAGAGCCCCCCCCATCCCAGCAGTGTGGGCACTGCCACTCCCCAGCTCCCTGCAGCAGACAGCACCCAGAATTGTCAGGCGTGATGGGAGGCAGGAAGGGGGCCAAGAGATGGGAGATAAAGGCAGCTCCCCCATTTCTACTAGCCAGGCCACCTGTTGGCTCATAGTCAGGGTGAAGGGGCCCAGCGGTCTCAGCATTGTCAGGCCTCAGTGCAGGCTCTTCCCCAGACAGTGAGGCAAGATGCTCTTCCCACCTTGCCCCTCAGCCCTGCTTCCCAACCTGTCTAAGCCTGTACCTGGGGGGAGGGCGGGAGGGTTGTGGTGTTGGAGCCCAAACCCACAGACCCCACCCTGGGAACCCACCTTTCCCCCAGTTCTTGCCAGTCCCTGTCCCAGTGTCCCCTGAGGTGTGACAGACCTCCCACCTCCTGTGTGCCCCTCTCTGTCCTCTCCTTTGCTCCCCCCTCACCAAACCCTTACTCACTCCCTCTCTGCCCACTCAAGTTGTTCTCTGGGACATGTTAGGACAGGGCGCCTGGGTTCTGGTCCTGCAGGCTCCCCAGCTCTCAGTGGAGGTGGAGCACACAGGAGGATTTGCTTTGACCTGCTTCTTCAGGCATCCCTCCCTCCTCCACCCCCACCCCAGGGGACAGGCCAGGGTGAACTCCAGAGCACCTCCCCATTGCAGATCCCATTGACAAGGGGCCCAGCCCCAGACTGCCAGACCTGGTGGGTGTGGACAGGCAAGGTGCCGCCCCCTTCCCCTTGGTTTAGGCCCGCTGGTCTCCAGGCCTGGTTCTCCAAGCTGCCCTCCAAAGACGCCTTCCCAGAAGCCTTCACTCAGTCAGGGGCCACTTTCCTCCTCCTCATCCGTTTCGGGACCAGGAAAGGAATGAAGGCTCAAGAGACTCGGTGTCTCTCCTTGGCTTTTTAGTTATTTATTCGTAACTTCAAGTAAGTAACTCGCCCCTTCTGGATCTCAATTTCCACATCTATAAAATAAGCAGCACCTTCCTCCACATCATTCCAGATTCTAGGATCAATGCAGTAAATGAGGCTGGACAGCAAGGATGGGGTCTCCCACCTCCCGTGGGGCCTGGGATCGAGTGCACCCCACCAAAGGGGCCTCTCAGCCTTTCTCTACAGAACATCCTTCCTCCATACAAATAACCGTGGCCTTCTCCAGGGAGTCTGGTCCTCCTTTGATCGTGAGCCTCCTAAGAAGTCTCGATTAAAAGATCCTGGTGACCCGAGAAATTGACAGAGGCCCACATCCCTGAGTCTATTCTCTGAGGTTGGACTCCAGCCTGGCTCTGTTCACTGAGCAAACACAGATGAGGCCCAACCTTGTGCCCAGGTTGAGGCTTCGCAGATAACCAGTCCCTGGAAGAGCCGGCATCGTGTGCCCACAGGAGTGGGTGCTGTGGGAACTGGAGGGCAGAACTGGTGGCAGATGGGACCCAAGTGTTGATTTATGGGTAGGAGTTTCCCACAGAGACTGGTGTGGAGGGTGGAGACATGGGAGGGACACGAAAGGAAGCTGGTGCACAGGCCAGGGACAGATTGTGAAGGGTGCTATGTAGCTCAGATCTACCTTAGATTTGCCCCAAGGCAGTGGAGAGCTGGGACCAGATCTGGTCTGTGTTCAAATTCACTCAGTAGCGGTTAGCCTGGATTTCACCAGCCTGACTGGGGAGATTAGCAGTAGACCTTGTCAAGGATTTGTGAGACTTAAATTGTTCGCTGGCTACCAAGCCTCTTAGACAGGGAATGCTCCTTCAAATTTTGCTGTTTTTAGTGTCATCAAGCTATGGCTCCAAATTAATGCTGGGGGTGGGGCGGGGGTTGTGATTCCAGATAAGAAATGCTGGGGGTCACAGCTCCAGGAAAATTGTGGGGCATGGCTCCTGGAAAATGGAGCCATAGCTGTAGATAAATGGGGGGAAGGGGTGCAAAACTCCCAGCTGGACTGCAATAAGATAGGGAGATCAAGGGCTGTATTCTAGAAATTCAGAAGAAGGATTAGCAACTGTATGTAAGAGTGACTGATATAGCTGGGAGCTGGGAGGGAAGGTGGAGAGCAGCTAGAAAGAAGAGTTCTATGAGGGCACCTATGGGTGAGAAGCCCACTTGGCTGCTGGAAGCATGTGGGGCCATCCTGAGTGGACCAGCATTGGCCTCCAGCTCCAACCCTCCATCACCCCCTTTGTCCTATTCCCCAGTCTCCTCCCTCCCCAGAATAGTGCTAAACCTGTCGGGTCACCTCACAGTCTGAGTGCCTAATGTCCTATCCACCTCCCTGTCCTCCCTGTCACTCCAGGATGGGGCTAGTGGGTGTGAGTCAAGGCAGAAAGATTCAGGATGCCTCTAAGAGAGAAGTGGTGCCCTTCAGGGGCCTTGCAACTATCCGCCAGGCCAGCACTCTTCCTTTTATAACAACCTTCTCGCCCGATGAACTCTTTGCTTATCTACCGACCCAGAGGCAGGACCTTTGTAACCACAAGAGAAAGCAGCACAGTGCATTTCTGCGGGCTGCTGTCTGGCTGATGACTGTCCAGGTGCTGCCATTTCCTTGACACCTTACTGAGCCATTAGGCTCTTCACACCCTCCCACCTTCCATGGCCTGGCCGCCAGCAACTCTTTCCCTTCATTCCCACCAACTTCTTGGCCACCTTGAATGACTTGCTTCTCTCTATACCTCTTTCTCCTCATCTATAAAGGGACCTTAGACCAAGGGTCCCCACTAAGGACTGACTCTCATCGGTCGTTGCTCCCACCCCAGACTCCCCCTGGGTCTCATTCTGATTTCTCTGTCCCTTTGACTTTCCTGGCTATTTACACACAGAATCACCCACAACATTTCAGTTTTCCAATCGAATCATTAATTACCCCAGTAATTAAACCCAATTAGCAGTTGTAGGGGCTTTTCTGAGTGAGGAGCCATTAGCCAGGATGAAAATTCATGGGAGCGAGAGAGAAAGAACCCCCATCCTTTCCCAGCATTAAAATGAAAGCAGGAGATGACTGCAAAGCAGAGGGCCCCAATTAAAGCTGGGGCCTCACTCATTAAGCTTATTCGACATGCTATCCCAGCAGCCTCTGCTGGCCTTTGGTGGAGCTGGCCAGGAGACAGCCAAGCTCCCTGCTCACCCTGGGGGCTGAGCCCTCTCAGGTTCCCCCTCCAGTCTGGTCTGGAAGGGTGTGCAGGGTCTCTGCCCATTTTCCATTAGCCCTGCTACCCACTTCCTGGGCTGGGGGTGGGGTCCTTGCTGGGAGGGAAGAGCAGAGGTGAAAAAAAATGAGAAGGGAGTAGAGAACCAACCATATGTTTCTGGGTCCTGGGGAAATGCACTTACTCAGCTCTCGGCCTGAGGCGAGGGGACACCCCTCATGGGCTGATCTTGGGGATTAAGTGAGATGATATATGTAAATGTCTGGCACATCCTAGGTGGTTAATCAATAGTAGGCATCCTCAGCTCACCATTTCCAGATGGCTCTCCTGTACCGTGGCCTCCCAGCCCCACAGCACCAAGCATTGGAGGGGTATGACTGTCAGCATTTCACAGTGGAGAACCCTGGGCCTGAAATGGCCATTGGGATTGGAAGTCAAGTTTCTTAACTCATAGATCCAGAGGGAAAATGCAAATGAAAATGTATATGTTTGGAGTAATAATACGCCTGTGACCAGGGCTGACCCTGGCTAGTCTTGTGTCCTGACCCAGGTGGGGTTGAGGGCTCTGCCTCACTAGAGGCAGGGTGAAGAGTGGAAGGGCGAGGTGTGTGCCCTTCTGAAAAAGGTTCCCGAGCACCCTCACCCACTATCCTGAGACTCTGGAGGCGGCCAGTTGTTTCCCCAGGAAGGACAGAGAGGGGTGGCCACATGCTACTGGTGTGCGGTAAGCGTTGTATGTGAGGCCTTTGCAGCCAGACTGTCCAGGTCGAATGGACTTTGGCTGTGTGACCTTGGGCAAGTTACTTGACCTTTCTTTTCTCATTGCTAAGATGAAGACAATGCGTCCCTAGGTCCCGGAGTTGACTGAGGATCAAGTGAGTGAATGTCTTTGAATAGACCAGGACCTGCACAGAGAAGTGGTCCTCGCATGTTCACTGCTCTTGCCCTCGGTTGCCCTGGCACAGACAAGCTCCTTTGTGCCTTCTCTCCTCGGGAAGGAGAGGAAGGAGCAAATGAGGCCCTGGCTTTTGCCTCTGAGGGATGGGCCCTATCTTGGGGTAGTTGTAGGTGCAGGCAACACCCTTCCAGACTTGGCAGAATGCAGGGGTTAGCCCCCACCATACACATACATCCCTACCAGCCACAGGGGGGCTCTGGGGAGCCACTATGGGCAGAGTGGTGGGCAGGGGGATGGGAAGGAGAAGGGTGGGGATAGGTGGCCGCAGAGGCTAGGCTGCGTCCTTGCGGCTGGGCGCTGGGCCCCGCTGCCTACGTGCGAGCTCCCTCCGGGAGGCAGGATGAGAAGCAGGTCCTGGCACGCAGGGCCCCTGCCCAGTGACTCCTGAAACCCAGCAAGTCTGAGCTGGAAGTGGGGCTGGGCGAGGCACCTGAGAGATTCATGCTGGGCAGAGGGGCAGGGAGGAGGGGCGCAGGAGGGTGGGGAGACCCCACACTCTGGCACTGCTGGGGACAGGCCAACTGGGCCCGACTGGGACAGTGGCTGCAGCTTGGGTTTTCGCCCTCCTATCTCGGGTCCCCTACCCGACTCATCACCCTGCCTACGGGTCAGGAAGAGGACAGGTTGTGACAACAGCAGGGACCTATGCCTCTCAGCTTTTTGCCAAGAGGGTGATGATTTCAGAAGGGAGGGGAGGAAGGAAGATGTCAGTGGGTGTGGGAGCAAGGGAGGCCAGGTGGAAGATGTCCCCAAAGACCCCAGGAACTCAGAGTCACTTTAGGCAAATGACCTCACTCCATCCGCACCCAGAGGAACCAGGTAGGGGTGCTTAGGCCCATTTTAGTGTGAAAAGGCTGGATTTCTGGAAGAAGGTAGGACTTGTTCGTGGGTCCAACTGCTAGCTAGCGTGGACATTAAAATAATCCAAATCACGCCTAAAAGTGGGTGTCTGCCCACTGCCACCTGGTGTGGGGTGACATAGAGCAGGGCAGGCTGAGGGTACAGTGGGGCACAGTGCCCCACCCAGCACCCACACTGGGGAGGCCTTCACGCTCATTCTCCCTCGTAGACTCCACTTTGTCCACCCCAAGGGGAGGACAAACTCTTTGTCCCGCAGCTGCCTTCCTCCCAGGGTGCCCCTGAGACTGAGTTCAGGCCTGGAGTGAGCTGAGCTAGTACTTAGGTAACGGCCGCAGGTGGGGTTTACTTCATTCTGCGGTTAAGACCAGGAGGAGGTGAGCACTGGGCCCAGGGTCGTGACCAGGTCCGTGGTCTGGGTTGGCATCGGCGGTGGTGAGTGCTGGCGTCTGTGCTGGTGTTAGGGAATGTGTTTGGGGATTAACAATGGGATGGGTGCAGTGAGTTGGGGTGTTAGCGGCAATGGAGTATATATGGAGGGTGGGTAAGTCTGAGGAATCTAGCAGGAGTTGCTTTTATGAAGGAGAAATGTGTATTTGGATGGAGGAGAGACTGAGGACAGAAATGGTCGTGAGCTGGAGGGGGTGAGGGCAGGTGTGTGGAAAAGAGGTAGGTTCTGAATGGAATAGGAGGACCTTAAGTGCCCGTAGTCCTGCTCACCTCATCACAGCTGATGGTCCCATCCACTCTGATCCCCCTCACACGCAACCCAGGCAGGAGCCTACATTTCTGAGGCTGGCAGCCCTCCCTTCTGTGGGGCTGGGTTCTCCATCCACCAGGAGAGCTCAGGCCTCCTCCGCTCAGTCCCAGCAGGACTGAAGCCCTGATCTACTGGAGCCCAGGGACCTGCCCCCTGCACCTGCCCCCCAGCAGCCCCTTGCTGGAGCCCCCTTGGGGAGGCCCCTGGGGCGACACTAGCTGAGCAGGGTCAACCAGAGAGAAAGTGTGACCCCCCACCACAACCTTTTTCAGTTCCATTTCCTGCTGCCTCCTCTTGTCCACTGCACTCAGCTCTGCCCACGAAAGGAGGGTTGATGCGCCCAGAGCGCATCCATTCACGCCTGTGGCCTGTAGCCCCTGGTCCAGGAGTAGAGCTTGGAGTGGCCAGAAAGACTTTTGTTTGCAGGGACTGCCCTGAACTGGAAGGCATCGGGATGAGGTGGTGTCAACTGGGATTCCTGGGTGACGGTTCAGGGAGAGGAGCTCCTTCTGCCTGCCCAGCATCACTGTCCCCTGCCTCCACCACACTGAGGAGTCCAGTCCAGAGGAGCCCCAGCCCCCTATTCCAGTGCCCCCTGCAGAGTGCAGAGAGCTACCGCCACCTCGCCCTGTGTCTCAGGAGCCAGGCCCTGAGATCTGGGTCAGTTCAGGGTAACTTACAGTGATGGGGTTCAGCAGAGACGGCCCCCCACCAGCCCTGTCTGGATACCGTGCCTTCCCTGAACCTTGGCTGCTTTGGACTGCACTGTCACCATTTTGGTCCCAATCCATGAAAAAGAAATAGCAGGTCCACTTAGCGGGCCACTGCTCCCTCTCCAACTCCTCAAGAGACTTTAAAAGCAAGTGGATGTGAAGAGATTGCTTTGGACTCTAATTACTCGATCCCCTCCCCAGCCAAAAGTCCAGGGTCCCCACTGTGATCAGAAGGCCATCTCCAGCACCCCGGCCCTGGGCTCCAGGGTATGGTGGAGCGCTCAGTCCTGCTGCCGCCTTGAAATCAGTGGCTTCTGAGCAAGAGTGTGCCTTCTCACCACTTCGGTGCCCGTCTCCACCCTGAACTCGGGTGGTCCCCTCCACCCAGCCAGAGTCACTCTCTGCAGGCAGGATTCTGGCCAGGAAGGCCTGCCTAGGTGGACCCCCCGAGGTACCCATGGAGGATGAAGGATGGAGGTGCTAGGAGCCACACATGCCAGCCAGGGCGGGACAGGAGCAAGGACTGTGGCTGCAGGATGGCCACAGGGAGCGGGGGATGCGTGTGGGCCTTTGCGAACAGGAGCTGGGACAACCTGTGTGTCTGCCACCGGGCTGTGGAGAAAAGGAAAGATAGAAAGGCAGGCCGGGGTGAGAAGAGCAACGGCAAAACTTAATGACTTTAATATGAAAGAATTTGCCACTAATTAAGCACAAACACTCCACTAATGCAGAGAACACATGTTGTGGATTTCACTTAAGCAGGAACCAAATGAGGTGAAAATCCTTCCGAAATGATAGCAGTTTACCAGCCGAAGGAAGACGCTGCCCAAATCTCATTTCTGCTCATAGAAACACAGCCCAGCCCCTTGTCTCTGCTGCCTCCCCACGCTCCCTGTCCACAGGTTCCAGTCTGCCTCCCTTCCCCTGACCCACACTTCCCCAAAATGACAGTCTGCTGGGACCGCACAGCAGACACCCGGCAGCCTGGATGTCCCTCAGCAGCTCCAGGCAGCAGTCTGCAGGCCCGGATGGGAGGGATGCAGTCAGGTGCACATATGGGGACTCGTTTGAGTAAGGCTCACTGGAAAGGGCCGGGGTGGGGGTGTCTAGAGTAATCCATCCACGAGCACTGATTTACTCAGACCCGGGCTTTTGTTAGCTACTTCTATAGCTGAGGAACTGAGCATGCCGCGCCAACCTCCCTGTGCCTCATTTTCTGACACATAAAATGGGGACAGCTGTCATTTTGTCTGCATCCTGGCCTTCGTGCCAGGTGGTTCCAGGTCGCAGCGCCGGGCCGGGAGAAACCAGCCTGTGTCTGGAGAGCATGTAGGCTTTGCAGGGATGAGACCTTGGGAGCAGGGCCTCGGGGCAGCATCATGCTAGGGTGAGAAGAATATTTTTCACCATGTTATCTGGGGTGAGGAGGGAAGAGGGGCTGGGTGCGAGGAACTGGGGCAGAGGAGAGAGGAAAGGAATCAAGAAGCAAAGCAAGACAGGAAGTGGGGTTGGGGGTCAGAGTAGGCAAGAGGTTCTTGTGGGGGAGCTTCCTGGCTTCAGTCAAGGAGGAGGTTCAGACTCGGACTCTCATATACCCCCTGTGCAGATATGCGACTGCACCTTCCATCTCTCCACCCACCCCCAGCCCTACCCCGCGACACCAGGCTACATCTTCCCATGAGATGACCCATCCTTTCCAGGAAGCTGTAATCAGACCTAGGGAGTGGAGCCCTGGCACAGGACCCCAAGCAGGTCTTCTTCACCAGCCACTTGGGGGCTCCTTACTCTTGTTTTTATGCCAGAGACCTAGCTGAGTCCTGCCCCTTCCCCTCAAGAGGGGACATGCTGAGACAGAGGTCTGCTCAGATCTGGGGTCCTCCAGTGTCAAAAACACTCCACTCATTGAAGCGGGGTGTGCCCCAGGAAGCCTCCTCCTCAAAATTCAACTCTAAGGTCCCCCGGGAAGAATGAACACTCAGGCAGGTAACAGGCATGCACGTCAGCAGAGGGCGTGACAGTGGGGAATTGGGAGTGTTGGGCCATGTGGCAGGAGAGAGACACCAGGAAGAGGAGGTGGCTGGAGGCTAGGAACCCTAAGATGAGGTCCTGAGCCCTAAGGGACTTTGGACTTGATCCTGAGGCGGGAAGTTGTGGAAGCAATTTAAATAGAGAAGCTCACAGTTGGGTGGCTGAGAGTGGGCTACAGGAGGGAGCCAGGAGGCAGGGAGACTAGGTCAACTTAGCCCTGTGCGACAGTCACACAGAGGAGAGGACAGTGGCCTGCACCAGGGACAGGACTTGGGAAGAAGAGGGGAGGGGTGGGGAGGATGAGGTGCTGGGTACAAAGGTTCCAGGGAGAAGTGTTGGGATTTTCTGGCGTAGAGGCCCAACCCCAGAGCCTTGAGAAAATAAGGAAGTGAGACTGTGGAGGTGGGCGGGCAGAGAAGGGACTGAGCTGGTGGGGGGCTAGGAAGAGTCTGGAGTGGAGCCAGTGGACATGGAGAACAAAGGTGAATGCAAAAGCATTTAAGAGTGCGTGTCAGCTGTGCTTGTGGTTTCATGACTGTGGCTCTACCCACATGCAGACTGAATTTTCCTGGCATTTCACTTAATCTGGAAGGACTTCCTGGAGGAGCCAGGCAGTGTACAGGAATAGAGCAGAAAAGCTCCAGGGAAGGCACAGAGCTGGTGCATGAAGTGAGCTGTGCAAATGCTATCCAAAGTACAGTGCTCCGGGGTGCCGGGGCCCAACATTCTCCTTCTATAGAGAAGGAAACAGGTCAGAGAGGGGAACTGCCCACCCTATGGCCATATAGGAAAACGGTGACCAGGAAGTGGGGCAGAGCCGGTCCCTCCCAGTTTCCAGTAAGTACCTTTCCTCCCCTGGCCAAAGGAGAGGTGGCAGGTGCAAGGTGAGCTGTGGAGAGGACAGAGACCCTCGGAGGCGCAGCAGTGGAGGGGCAAAGCCGAGGGGAGGCTTCTGCTCTGAGGGTGGAGTCCACCTGCGCTGGGTCCATGGGATGAGGCCACAGCATGACGCAGGCCTCGGAGACAGCCCAGGGGCCTGGGCCCCTTGTTCCTCAGTAGGAGAAAACCCAACTGATTCATCCCAGTCCCTCAACCTGTCCTTCTAGGTTTCAGAGAGAGCTAGATGGGAATTACCAGAGCACCCCCTCCATCACCCCAGGGCTTCCACACTGCCCGGGAGCAGGGCCGGCCCAGCCTGTCTGGAAGATCCCGGCTCCAGCTCCTTCTCAGCTTTTCCCAGGCTGCCGCGCCCCCTCCTCTCCCACGCACTGTGCTCCCCCGCCCAAGGCGCCGGGCACCAGCCCCACAGCCCATCATTAACCATCTGCATGGGGGGGTGGGGGGGTGTACCAGCCAAGAGGAAAACATGTTTCTGGGGCCCCAGATGAAGGACGAGCACCAGGCCTGGACAGTAGCAATTAGCCCCTGACCTTGGATCATGGATGTTAGCAACTTTGCTGGCAAGGGGGTTGTGGAGGGGACTCCAGGCCAAGGGACACCTGGAAGCCGTCCTGGCAGGCACGGCCGGAGGCAGGACCAGCGTCAGTGCCAGCTACTAGGGCACAGGGCAGGGGTGCAGCCCAACTTGGCCCTCATACCCCAGCCCTGCCCACCGTGGTGAGGGTTGGCGGGGGCTCCGGTCAAACATGAGGCTGCTGCAGAGTGTGTGAGCACTGAGCATGCCACCTGCCCTCCCTAGGGCCCTGCTGCTGTGGAGGGACCCTGTCTGCAGGCTGGGCTTGGGGAGTTCCTGGCTCCTGGGGGAGGTGCCCAGGGCATAGCCACAAGCCGGGACAAGTTCAGAGGTGCCGTGGGAGCCCAGCTGTGTGGGATCGGACTGGCAGATGATTGGGACCAGGCAACACTGGTGGGCAAAAACTCCAAGAGGAAGCGACCCTTGTAAGGTGATTTCCTCCTGGCCTCTCCCTCTCCTCACCAGTCTCTGTCCTTGGCACCAGAAAGTGAGAGGCTGGCCAGCCCTGGGAGCTGACATTTGGGGAAGTAGCCACACCGGGAGGAAGGGGCCCTATAAGCTCTTGGTCACTGTGCTGACTCAGCAGGGTTTCGGCTGGAGGCCGTCCCCCACACCCCTCTCTGGTGAGTCATTCCCACTTACACTGAGCTGGTTGCTCACCGCATGTCCTCTTCTTTCTGCCAGTTCTGGGGCGGGGAGGGGGTGTATCCCTGGAGAGCCCTTCTGCTGTGTCCTAAAGGATGTGAGTTCCGAGAGATCCGAAGTGGGGAGCCCATGCTTTACTTGAGGCTGGACCTACCACTTCTGCCCACGCAGGCCATCTTAGGAGAGAAGTGGGGAACAGAAGAGGTGGCTTATCCAAGGAGTCCCTACTCCCCTCCCCTGAGCCCTCCCTTTCCCCACCCCATGGGCCCAGTCCCAGCCTGCTTGGCTGGGCAAAGAGGGGTCCTAGGTTTCAAAGGCAGGAAGAGAAACTCCTCGAGGTGGGTATGGGAAGAAGAGGGCCCCCCCACCCCCAACCCTGGGCCACACCCCACTGCGTGGGAACCAGGGCCCGACCTGCAGATTAGCTCCGAGGTGGGCAGGGCAAGTAGGCAGGGCCTTGGGGAGCAGGTTTGTCGGCCACAACTGAGGAGCCTTTGTGTTTTGTTGCTGAGCTGGGGCTTTTGCTGATCTGTGACGTCTCTGGGGGCTGGTCCGATGCCCGTCTTGTTGGCTCAGCACTTCTGGGAAGCCACAAAGACAGCCCAAACAGCCCAGCCCAAGATCCAGTGAGGAAACTGAGGCACCGGAACACAGGCCCCGGAGACCAGGTCCCAGATCACAGAGCTTGTGAGGAGGTCAGGGAGAATGCAGTCCTGGCTTCTAGTCGGGAAGAGACAGACTCATTGTTTTGCTGTCCCCAGGTGCAAGAACCCCTCTGGCCAAGAACACAGTTCCATGGGCTCCCCACCTCTCTGGCCCTTCCTAGTCTGCACCTCTCACAGGTGCCCTCTCCTGAGCTCCAAAAGCCCATCTCTGACCCACTGAGCCCCTTGTGGCACAGTGGCTGCAGGATTGTAACTGGTGTTCTTACTATTTCCCTAAAGGAGCAAAAGGAGGCATTGAGATTCCCTTCCAAAGGACACCTCCAGAAGGAGGCCCTGGGGAGTTAGGCCAAGAACCTGAGGTGTTTTATAGCAGGGTAGGCAGAGCTCTGGACTGGGTGCTGTGGTTCAGTGTCCCTGACAAGTGACCCAACCCCTCTGGACCCTGGTCTTCTCCTTTGTGAAATGATGGACTGCACGATTCATTGAGCTCCGATAAGCTACCATCTTAGTGAACTCAGTTCCCACAGCTGGGACAGCCTCTGCTGTTGTGTAAGGAGCCTTTGTGGGAAGAGAGATGGTGCCTCCTGTGGACCAGCTCTAATTGCTGGGGGAGCCAGAGACTCAGCAGGATACTCCTCCAGCCCTGGGCCCTGCCTGGTCAGCCTTGACATGACCAACTCAGCCTGAGGCCAGGCCTATTGCTTCCTTCCCTCTCCCACAGGGGTTTGTTTTTATGGGAGACGGGGGAACACACAACAGGAAAACACATTAGACATACCGGGAAGCTGAAAATAAGAGTATATAGATTAATGGTGTGTGTAATTCAGGTGTGATTGGAGATGTCAGTTTTATAGGAAAGGATGAGAGTCAGGAAGGGCTTCCTGGAAGGGATCCTGAGAGCAGCCTGTAGAGTGTTGCGTCCAGAGGGGTTGGGTCACTTGCTCAGGGACACTGAACAGCAGCACCCAGCCCAGTGCTCTGCTGACCCTGCCATGAAACACTCCAGGATCTCAATCTGACTCCCCAGGGATCAATAAGTATTTGTTGAATGAAGTTCTAGGGTAGGAGGTAGACTGCTTATTAGATAAGAGATGACGGTGGTGGTGGTGACGATCTTCTTGACGATGAGGATGGTGTTGATGGTAACAGCAATGATGAGAAAGCATCTAGCACTTTGCTGAGCATTTAATTTTGTGCTAAGTGCAGCTCATCCCCCCATCCCTTCACCTGGGTCTCCAGATAACAGCCCCATTCCTGAGTTCCTGCCCCCATCCAGCCCTTTCTCTCCCTGTTCAGGGGTGAGCCCTGTTCCCACCGACTGGAGCATTCTGACTCTGCCTAGCACAGTTAGCAGGGGTCTGCCCCCTCCCTGAAAGCCTCCCCATCTGCCCAGTCTTAAGAATGAGGGACATTCCCTCCAACTCTACATCCTCCAACAAAGACAGGCAGCCCATGTCAGCAGCTTGGGTTCTGTGTCCCTAAACCTGAAGTGTGTATGGTGATGGGGTAGGTCTTCAGACCGTGCCAGCCTTCCCAGCTCGTCCCAGTTCCAGAACCGTGGATTCTTACCCTCCATGACACCAAACTTCATACTCCTAAAGATCCCTTGTGTGCCCCACCCTGCTCGGGGCCACCTCCCCAGAAGTCAACAGGAGCATGAGTGGACCTGCTCCCTACAGGTCCTACCCGCCCACCCATGTCCTGGCAAAAGAGTAAAGTGCCAGGGACACTGCTTATCCAGAGTGAAAGGAAACACCAGACACTTTTCTCCCTGACCTGGAGAGTCCTTGATGGGTGCCCCCCCACACACACACCCAGGCTCTAGAAGCGATTCCCCACTGTCCACCCCACCCCCATACGACAACTCTGAAAGGTATGGTCACTGCTGAAAGCACTGCAGTGCCTGGCACAGAGGGTGACACTAAACCTGCCTGTCCCTATATTTGGGGGGATGAGAGGAGATGGGGTCCTGGCAGTAGTCTGATGTGAGCCCCCAATCCCTGGCACCATCCCAGATGCTCCTGGTGCCCACACTCACGCACCCCGCACCTGTGACCCAAGTCCTCCCGACTGGCTTTTCCTGTTCTTGGCTTTGTGTGGTGAAAGTTCCCCAATTAGACCCACATTATCTCAGTTGCTGGGCAGCCTCCAGACTTAGGAGTGGAGGCTGGGGGTGGAGAGGGCACACACTTATTCTACTGGGGAGCACCCAAGTTTAGCTGCCTGCTGGCTCTCCAGTCAGCCGGAGTCCTGGGCTGTCTGGCCCACTGACCTCACCGGTACCCCAGTGTCTGGGGTAGGGCCATGGCTGGGCAGCAAATCAGGAACCAGTTAGGGACTGGGGCAGCCTAGCCTCTCCTTTATAGATGAGAAGCAAGGAGTTGGAAGGGAGTGACTGGCCAAGGGCCCAAGGGGGACTGGAGATGGAACCAGGCCAGGCCTCCTGGCTCTGAGGTCCTTATTCCACCCTACTCCCACCAGCCTGCAGAGCTGTGTGGGGAGATGTCAGAGGCCCACCAACCAGCCAGGGGGAAAGCTGGATGAGTGGGCTGGGGATACCCTGGAGGGACCTTGAAGGGCCATGCGGGTGTGATTAGGCACAGATGGGCGAGTATTGCGAGGAGCTTGGTCCCGACCGAGCAAGGTTGAAGATATATTTATTCAACAAGCATTTCTTGAGTACCCACTGTATGCCATGTACAGGGGTTCTAGCGGTGACCTAGAAAGAACTGGCCTCCTTGAGAGGAGAGAGGCACTTCACTGACCATGGGCTTTGGAGCCCCCAGAAGGGTGCCCTGACCCCCATCTTCAGTATGTAGGGGCAGGGGTAAGCCCCAACTTCCACTGTTGAACCCCAGGCTCCTGTGGGGTCAGTCAGACTGTCCCTGCCTCTGGGTCAGTATAGGACCTGGCATTGGTATTTTTGATGACCCATGCCGGCGCTCTGGAGTGAGCTGGAGCCAGACAGAGTGACAGCTGGAGAGATGACTGCCCCCAGTCAAGGGACTGAGCCAAGTTTGGCTTTAAGGAAGCTCAAACAAAAGACATTCTAGATGGAGCAAAACAATCAGTGGGGAAACGAAAGAATTCATTCCTTCACTCATTCATTCGTCTGATGTCACTGGTCACGCCTGTCTTGCAAATCTCTCTCAGCATTTCAGTTGCAATCTGCTGGGAACAAGTATTTACTGAGCACCTACTGTGTGCCCGACACTGGACGGGGCACTGGGGGTACAGCCATGGAAAGGGCACAGACCCTGTCCTGGGGACTCCACTGTCTGGCAGAAAGGGTAGAGGTAGGAACAGCCTCATTCCCGGACACAAAATGGGGTCAGGGAAGCCTCACAAAGGAGGGGGTCCAAGTGGACCCCATAGGTGGAGAAGGAGGACCCTCTAGGGAACTGCATGAGCAAGAATCTTAGAAGTGTGGCATCTTACAGGCTCTGCTCCTTATGGGCTAGGACTGAATCACTGGTTAAGACTCAACTGCCAATAAATGATGGCAAATGATGGGGCTGCAAATGATGATGGAATAAATGGGAGGCAGGAGGGAGGCAAGAAACACAGCATGTTCGGGGGAGAGGGACCCAGTCAAATGTGGTTGGGAAACATGGTGTGTGGGGAGGCGTGGACAAGCAGGTGGCGCGGACATTGAACACCACGTTGAAGCATGTCGACTTGACCGGGTAGACAATGCGGTGGTCAAAGCAGGTGGAGTCTGCAGCATCACCTTCCCTGCCCGGCTGGGTGTGAGGGTGAGCAGTGCGCCCCAGGGCCTGGGGGCTCGGCCACGAGGGAGGAGACAGCAGGAGTGGCCGCAGTGACACCCCTGCAGCCCAGTGCTCCCCCAGGCCTGTCTCCTGATGCTTCTGTACCCATCCTGCCCTCTGTCCCTCCAGCAGCCCTGTGAGGCGGGGAGGGCGGGACCTCCCCATTTACCAGTCAGGGACTGATGTCCAGGAGACTGAACCTCAGGAGGGCCCGCACTGGGCTTTGCTGGAACAGCAGCCCATTTGACCCCGCTCCAGAATGGGGGTGTGGTCGTCTCTGTGGACATGGGTGTCCTCTCACAAGTGAGAAGGCGGCTGTGAAGCAACGCGTATGGCGTGGTTCTGATATCTGAAAATACAATTGCCGGTAGACTAGAGGGAGATGTAGGAGAGGGTGTTTCCTGCAAGACCATCGTGATGGGGGAGCAGGAGTCGTCGTCGTCGTTTTCTTCTCGGAATTTTGTTGTGTTGCCCTGAGAGTTTTCATAGCAAGCCAGGGTTAGAGTCATGTTCAGAATGAAGGGGATGGCGATGGCTGGGAAAGAGCAGCATTCGGGGACTCGGGGCGCGATGCAGCCGGCCTCTGACCACCCTGCACCTCCCTGACCAGGCGCGCAGTCCCAGGTGGTGCAGGTGAATGACTCCATGTACGGCTTCATCGGCACGGACGTGGTGCTGCACTGCTGCTTCGCCAATCCCCTGCCTAGCGTGAAGATCACCCAGGTGACGTGGCAGAAGGCCACCAACAGCTCCAAGCAGAACGTGGCCATCTACAACCCCGACATGGGCGTGTCCGTGCTGGCGCCCTACCGCCAGCGCGTGGAGTTCCTGCAGCCCTCCTTCACCGACGGCACCATCCGCCTCTCCCGCCTGGAGCTGGAAGACGAGGGTGTCTACATCTGCGAGTTTGCCACCTTCCCCGCTGGCAATCGTGAGAACCAGCTCAATCTCACCGTCTTGGGTAAGCCGGCCCACCCCTCCCACCCTGTCCGAGCAGAGCTTTGTGCCCAGAGGGCTGGGGCATCCTCGGGAGCCCAGAGGAACACTTCCAGCCCCTTCCGGCCAGGCTGTCCCATGACTCACAGGGGCAGGGAGGGCCTCCCTGAGGACAGAGATGAGCACCAGTGTTCATGCCAGAACCCACCATGGGGCACTTGGGGGTGGCCAGGAAGCAGGCAGAAGCCTCAAGATGCCGTGGTAAGGAAAGGCACTGTGTGGGCCACTGCCCTGGAGCCTGCCAAGGCTATAAGGCCCTGGCTTGACCAAAGGGATGTGAGCAGCAGAGCAGAAAGATGTGTTGGACTTGGCGACAACCCTATGAAAGGTGCAGGGAGGGACGCAGCTGAGAGGCAAGGGTGGCCGGGGGTACCACAGTGTCCTAGGCCCAAGTATCTCTGAGTGGGACAAGAGCCAGTCCCATGGTCTCCCTGCTTCCCTGCAGCCAAACCTACCAACTGGATAGAGGGCACCCAGGCAGTGCTTCGAGCCAAGAAGGGGCAAGACGATAAAGTCCTGGTGGCCACCTGCACCTCGGCCAACGGGAAGCCTCCCAGCGTGGTGTCCTGGGAAACGCGGCTGAAGGGCGAGGCGGAGTACCAGGAGATCCGGAACCCCAACGGCACGGTGACCGTCATCAGCCGCTACCGTCTGGTACCCAGCCGGGAAGCCCACCAAAAGTCCCTGGCCTGCATCGTCAACTACCACATGGACCGTTTCCGGGAAAGCCTCACCCTCAATGTGCAGTGTGAGCCAGGGCGAGTGTGGTGGGGGGCCTGGTGGGGGCCGCTGTCCCTGTACCCCCCACCCTCGCCCGGCTTTCTCCCTGCCTGTCAGTCTCCCCACCCTTCCACCTCACACACTCTTTGCTCCTCCCGCCTCTTCCTTTCTGGAGGTGCTTTTCCCTGTCCTCTCTTCCCCATCTCCTCCTTTAGTCTTCCCCCCGTTTCCCTGCTCCTTGTGCTCTGCAGCAACACCTCCACCCTTCCACTCTTCCAGCCGTTTCCATGTCTCTGCCCCTTCCACACATACCCTGCCGCGGGCTCCTTTGCCCTCAGTCTTGCTCTCCTAACCTCACCCTTTTCATTCATCCTTTGCCCCGTAGATGAACCCGAGGTGACCATCAAGGGGTTTGATGGGAACTGGTACCTGCAGCGGACGGACGTGAAGCTGATATGCAAAGCTGATGCTAACCCCCCGGCCACAGAGTACCACTGGACCACGTGAGCGCTGTGGGCTGGCGGGTCACGGGAAGTGCCCGCCCTGCCTAAGGGGCTCAGACAGGGACGCCGTTAGGGTCTGGGCCCAGGATTCTCAGGGAGAAGCGAGGGCTGCTAGAGACACCCCTTCACATAGACACCTCCATGTTTGACAGCGTCAGGGTCAGTGGGACAGATCCTTCTTCCAGAGGGGCTTCCCTTGTGACCTGCCTCTCTTCTCCCTAATAAAGAATCTTGTCATTTTCTTTCAGTGATTCAGTCTGAGTCACTCCCATCCCAGCCCCCAGTATTTATTTTTGTCAAGGTTTCCCCAGGGAAGCTGCCTGCCTTCTGTAGCATCCCAGTTCCTTCTCTGTTGCTGATCCTTCTCTGTAGATTCTGTAGCTCCCACAGGTTCCAAGGAGGGGCAGCCACCGTCCCAGCAGGCCCAAGTTCACGGGCGTTCTCCCATCGTCCTACTCTTGGCTGCATTATCTTTGGGCCTGACCCTCGGCGGGGTCCCATCTCCCCTCCAGCCAGCTCTGATCCCTGAGCCAAGGTTCTTCCCAGAGAAGAGCTGGTTGGAATGCCCAGAAAGCCCGGCTCAGGGGAAACCACAGGTTGACAGGAGTGACTGGGAGACGCTGTCCAAACTTTCGTCTGTGCCTTTTTCCCGGAAGCAGAGGACACTGACACACCCCACCAGTGGCCTCCACTTGCAGAACCAGAAGTACTTCCGGAGTGTGCAAGAGCAGGGTCTGCGGCTCTGTGACCCAAGGAGCTGCAGGTTCCCACAGAAGAATAGCTTTGTGGCACTGGGGTCAGGAAGGAGGAAGAAGGGCCCCTATCCTTGAGCAGCTTCCAGGGAGCTCCCCTTGTGAAAAAGGCCTGGAACAGGCCCAGCAAGAACACAAGATAGTGAAATGGACACAATTCCAAAACGTGGGTCACATCTCAACCCCTGGTAGCATTGGCTTCAGCAGATGAGGAGTTAGGACCCAGACATCAGCAGTGTTAACCAGCCACCCAGGAAACCAAGGACCGTCAACGAGGACCATGAGTGGTAGAAAGACCTGAGCCAAGAGTCGAGGATCCAGCTGGAGCTCCAGGTCTCCCGCTCATGAGCTGTACACCGTGGCCATGAGCCTCTGGTTCCTCGTCTGTGGGACCAGTGGCTCCTGTCCTGCCTACAGAGTAGTGCAGTGATGATCGAGGGTGAAATGCTGAGTACTGGAAAACAGCCAAATGCAAGAGATTGTTGTTACTGTTTTCACTCCTTCCAAGACAGACCCTGCCTATTAACTCAGCGGAAGGGCTGGTGGCTTGGAGCCAGGTGGGTGACACAGGGGCAGCTTCTTGAGGCTGGCACAGCATGACCCTCTGCCATGTCTCCCCATCCCTGCAGGCTGAATGGCTCACTCCCCAAGGGTGTGGAAGCCCAGAACAGAACCCTCTTCTTCAGGGGACCAATCAGCTATAGCCTGGCAGGGACCTACATCTGTGAGGCCACCAACTCCATTGGCACCCGCTCGGGCCAGGTGGAGGTCAACATCACAGGTAGGACGCTGCACCCCTTAAACTCAGGCCATTGGTCTTACCTTGCTTTTCTCTTTCTTCTGTTCAAGGCTGTGTGTGAGACAGTGGGAGTGACCCCTAATCTGAGAGGGGCAGGAGGGAGGTGCCTGGAAGGAGACAGTCACTTAAATGTTTTGGGAGTGACAGGGGGAGTTTATGAAATCTACCTCCAGAGCCTTCTAGTCTGTGTGCCCCTTGCCTGAGAGGTCACGTGGCAGAACCACCAGGTCTGTATCGACAGAAAGAAAGATGCAGGGAAACAGTCATTCAGTAGCAGGGCCCACACACTGCCATGGCTCTGGGCTGTAGCCTCGCTTTCCTGCCTGCAGCCCTGCTTGCGGTCACAAAGCCTCACCTTCCAGCGATGTGGGTTTCCCGCACTGTGGGAGCAGAGCTAACAGGAGGTGAGCTCTGTCTGCGCACCCATCCCACATACGGGCATCACATGCGTGTCCTCTTCGCAGACTCATATGCGCTGCAGTGTCCAGCAGCTGGAATGTAGGCACACCTCACCTGTAAAGTGGAGATAATGTGATCAACCTTGAAGGGCTGGTGTCAGAATTGTGCATAATATGGGCCTAGCGTGACACACAGACCAGTGTGTCAATAAATGGCCCACGCTCTGTGCTGATGAGTGTTTGACCTCTGTCACTATCATTATTAGTGGAAGGATCAAAAGCCAGTGGACGGTAAGTTGCCATCACAACCTCACAACCAGAGAGGGAGTGTCTTTATTTAACATGGTGCCTGAGCAGGTGACAGGGTGAGAAAGTGATAGAAGGAACCTGCTAGGACAGGAAGTGATGTCATGCTGCTGCGGAGATGAACTAGGAGTGACATCAGGGAGCACACTGTATGCAGGACGTGACATCAGAGGATGTGGGTCCTGCTCCAGGAGAGGTGGGGCAGGGTTCAGGATATAGGAGCTGGCCTGCCTACTGGACTCCAGGCACAAGGCTTGGGAAGGGTCTGAGGAGTCACCAGCTGGAGCCTGTGTCTCAGATGTGGAGGACCTCACTTGTGGGTACATGCAAGATATGGTTGCCTAAAAGCCAGCCAAAGCTGTCTAGGGCTGCGCCTGCCTGTCCTCAGAGCCATAATTCCACCTCCCTTACCCAGGGAACAGCTGGTGACAGACTCACGTGTCACTAGCCCTTTTCTTCATCTCCCTGCACTTGGCTCTCAGGTAGCTGAAGGGAGCAGCAGTGTTGTGGGTGGAGCCTGGACAAAGCTGGGTCAGCCCTCTCCCCCAGGCTAGAGTATGGGGGTTCCCATAGGTTGGCCCAAGTCACACACTTCTCTTTGCCTGAAGAAAGTTAGAGCAAAGCTCAGTAAGAGCCTTAGAGATGCCTGAACTCCTGACTGGCTTTTCCTGGTTGTTTGCCCTTGAGCGAGTTCTTCACATCTCTGAGCTTCCTTCCAAGTCTGTAATCAGAGGTAATCATACTTATCTCAGACTTATTATCACCCCAAATCCATACTACCCTGCCTGGCACATGGCAGGTACTCCCTGCAGGGATACCTTCACCCATAGGTGGACCTCAGTGCCACCACTGTACCCTCCACCACCCTAGCTTTCCAGGAAACTGCCGACTGGGCGATCAAGGGCAGAGGCCCAGAAACCCAGGAGCAGTGTCCTCCCATCCATCTGCTCCCAGGGGAGTGCACTGTCAGAGGCCCTCCTAGACCTCCGGAGCTAAGCTAAGCATTCCTGCCCAGCCTCAGGGGCAGGGCCGGCACAGAAAACCAGGGCCTCCCTTCTTCCAGAGCTCGGGAGGACACAGGACAGCTGTGAGGGTAGGACTGCTCCCCAGGGATTCTCACCAGGTCCAGGGACAAGGAGGAAGGAAAGGGGCAGCTACCAGGCCCAGGCTACAGAGAAGAAAGGACCGGAAGGAAGAGAAACAAGCCGTGGAGGTGGGCTTGCTCCTTGGGGCGCTACAGCAAGGGTGGGAACAGTGGTCAGGCTGAGGTGGGCTTGTAGGCCGGGGCTGACCAGGACTCCCGCCGAAAGAGGCACACGGTGCCGTTCTGTGCTCTTCAGAGGGACAGAGTAAGACGGGTGGTGCCCAAAGACACAGACATGGGTGGGGAGAGGGGTCTTGGATAAGGGGACTTTGTGATTGACAGCCTAATTAGGAACCAAGGACATTTGACGCTTGCTGAATCGCTGATGGGCCCTGGAGCTATCTAGCTGACTGTCCCAGGGGAAGGCCTCGCAGCCCCTCAGGAGGATTCAGCCAGGCAGCCAGAGCCTCTTCAGAGCTGCTCTTCTTGTGCTCACGGGTGGTTTCCAAGTCGCAGCCAACCCCGCCGGTCTCCAGTCCCCATCAGTTAGTATCTGACACACTCTCTGGGGGCTCACTCTAGGGGTGGAGTACCACCATGTCCCATGCTCCAAACCCCTGTGGTCTGGAGGGAATGCATGAGTGAGGCAGGTAAGTGGAAATTTAATTTTTCATTCTGGCCCGCCTTCGGGTAATAGCTTTGCCCTGGGCGCATCTGGAAAGAGAAATGAAGAGCACTGGGGCAGAGCAGAGGCAACATGCGGCCCGTGTGTGCCAACACACACGCGTGTGCCAGGGGTGTGCCTGCACAGATCCTTTGGGGTCCTATGAGTATGAGCCAGCAGGCAGTGATAAGGGCAGGGTTCACAGGCAGGGATGCGTGTGGAAGAAAATGGCGGAGTTAGTGGTCAAGGGCAGGGGGAGTAGGGGCTTTCTCTGTTGACCAAGGGGCCTCTGCAGGTTCTCAAAAGAGAAGCAGCATGGTGAGGCACGTACTTTAGATGGAGCATCTGGAGGTTGTATGGATGGCACCCAGGGACCAGTTAGGGCCCTCCAGCCATAGAGATGAGAGGACAGGAGGTTAGCGTGTGGGAATTTGTGTATGCACTTCCACAGGCCTGGCCCTCAGAGAATCCTATCTCCCAGTCCTGGAGGAGCCATGTCATGAGATTTGCCCAGTAGTCACCCAACAAACCCATGTGCTCCCTTCCTTCTACCCCAGGGGGCAACAATGAGTAAGGGAATGTGCCCAGGGGTGGCCTCGACCTGACCAAAGAGACCAAATGCTGCAGCCTCTACTGCAGGGACTGGGGTGTCAGCAGGAGCATGTCCAGGCTAACTCCTGGGAGCAGGCATACCACCTGGGTGTAGGGAGTCCCAGCTCCCACTTCCAGCGAGGCCCATGGCTTGTCTGTGTGGCTGATCACACTTGGAGGTGAGGGTGACGGTCTGCCCACCAGGTTAGTAGTTCTTTAGAACAAGTTTGGAAGGGAAGGGGTGTGTGAGCTGCACGTGTGCATGCCCAGGCATGACTATACCTCTGAGCGTGCAAACGTGCACCGGCAAGCAGGCCAGACTGTGCTGAGTATGCAAATGATGTTGCAGCTGTGCTGTGGGCAAACGTGCCTGTCTCCTGGCTGGCCAGTGGCGCGTCCAGGGTTCTGAGAGCAGGCAGCTGTGGCCCGCCCCCGGGAGAGTTCAGGTCCCACCAGCATGGGGCCCACCGGATGGTGTGACGCCTGGCACAGCTGCTGCAGCTGCAGGCGGACAGGGCTCCCCAGAGTCTGACCTCAGGCCGGCCGCACTGCAAGCTGGGAGGCGTAGTTCCCACACCTTCCTGCCTGCTTAAGAAGCACCGGGCATGGGTTCTGAAAGCAAGCCCAAAGGCGCTCTTGGAACCCACATCTCCTCCAGATCCAGCTCCAGACTGTAAGCCCTCACGTCCACTCCCTCGGAGCCATCCCAGTGCCCTGCTCCAGCTCACCCATCTCAGTCAGGAAGCAGGCCCAAGGGAGGGCAGGCCCACTGTCCCTCATGGTCCGGGCGAGCCTGCAATCCCGAGGGGTGGCCATTACCTCAGGAATGAGGGCCAAACTGACCTCTTTATAAGAGGATGCAAGGGCCCATTGGACCCCAGCACCCCCTCCTGTCTCTGCCCAGCTGCAGCCCTCCAGGCTCTGTGCCAGCACAGAGACAAGAGCTATTGGCTGAATGTGACAGCTGGGGGGACAAAGGGGAGGGGTGGCTTCACTCCTCACCAGATAGCCGCCTCTGCTTGCACACAAATGTCATCCCCATACCCACCTCTTACAGGCAGCCTCACCCCTGAAGTCTGCCTCTGGATAGTCATCTTAGCCTCTCCGCCTTTAGACAGGCCTGGCTCTAGAGGAGGCAGCATACCCAGGATCCCCTTTGATCCCAAAAGAACTTCAGGGAAGAGTAAACCTCCTAAGGACTTGGGGTGGGGGAGGGGGGGATGATACAGAAGAGCCTAGAAGGGAAGAGACCCAGCATCATCTGTCCTCAGCCACTGCTCCACTCCTCCAACCTCCCCTCCAGTGCTGAGGGTCCCGGGGCCCCTCTGCACGCATTTATTTGAGTGTCTGCTGAATACTAGCCCTGTCTGGAGCAAGGCTCACCTCCAAGACATACCTTATCTTGGAAGAATTCATTCTTGAACTCGACCACTTGCCAGGCAGGGTAGGTGCTTAGGCCACATCAGGGATGACAGTCTACTCCCTGTCCCCGTGGGGCCGATGTTCTCGCAGACAACAAGGATATAGTACATCTAAAGAATTAACCTAATGGTTTTGAAGGTGATATGGATAAAAGAAGAGCAGGTAAGGGGGTCACAAAGACTGGGGGTGGGGATTCGTGAATTCAGTTTTTAAATAGGGGACAATGGAGATCAGAGAAGGCCTCCATGAGAAGGGGGCAAAGATGGTGAGGAGCACCAGGGTGCCAGCCTTTTCATGTGCCCAGAGTGGAGCCGGCTGGGAGGGAAGCAGGAGGTAGAGGCACACCAGGGCACAGGTCATGAGGGCATCGCAAGCTCTGCAGATCTAATAGGATCTCTCCCGCCAGTGTTGAAACTAGTCTGTAGTGGGAAAGGCGGGGTCAGGGAAGCCAGGTAGGCGGCAGTGCCCTGAGGCAGGTGAGAGAGGGTGGTTTTGAGCAGCGTGGTGACAATGGAGATGGTAAGAAGCAGTCAGGATCTTGATTTACTTTGGATGAGAACATGCAGACTAGTTTGGGTCAGGGTCACCAGCCAATCTCAGGAAGCTGATCTTACAGTAAACATGAGAGTAAAATAGTGGCACTTAGTTTGGCCACACTGTAACTGAACTGATTCAGTTCCAAATTATCACGAGGCTGCCTCTTCCTCCACCCCGTCCCCCTGCCTGCAGAGGAGAACATAGCTACATGAAAACTAGCGACAGGACCAAAATCAATCACACTGAGGCCTAACAGACATTTATGGCAAGGTGTCCTCTCATAGGCTTTCTGGGATGTTTCCATATATGATGAATGGAGTGCAATTAGCTGTTGTTTGTACCAGAACAAGAGGTGCAAACCATTGGAAGGGAAACATTCTAAAGAGAAAGATAAGTATAGGGAGCTGGAGAAGAGGCGGCTGCTCACAGAAGGGACCGAAGAACTGAAATCAGGAGCGGGGCAAGGAGAGACACTCGTGATGAGCGAACAGTCCAAGCAGAGGCTTGCAGTAACTTGGACAGTGAGGAGGGTGCGGTGGCTAAGTCCAAGATAAAGTTGCAGTGGAGCTTTGAGGTGCAGACTGGTCTGATCCAACAGACAACGGGGCAGTTATTACTGGTCTTTGAGAAAGGGAGTGGTAGTGTCTACACAGGAGACATTAACCTGGGGATGTGGATGGAGTGAGTAAAGGGAGGGCAGAGAGTAAAGTTGAGAGATCCCAGAACCTACTCCAGTAGTACAACCTGATCTGTGAAATGGGAAGATATTCAATAAGAAGACTTAACAAGATTTGATGGTAGATTTTGAGCCAAGAGATGAAGAAGGAAGAGTCAAAGACCAATGCGATTCAAAGCAGGCAGAGCAGACAAATGGTGGTGGGAAAGGGAGGGCGTGGAGGAAAGATGGTGAGCTGGGGTGGGACAGATGGGTTTTGGGGTGCTAGAGAGAATTCCAAGGGAGGCTATGCTAGAGAGGAGCTTTCAAAGTATACACCCCTAAATGCTAGCCTGTGAAGGGTCTTGGAAGCAAAGAGGGGGCCCCGGTTGGGAAGGACTGCAGCCTTGTGCATGAGAAGATGCGACACTGATGCTCTGTCAAAACCAGTGTCGCCCCAACTGTTTGAGCCCAGCTCTCTGCTGACCCCCGAGCCAAGGACCACATGGGTTATAGTCCGGGAAATGTGTCCCCGAGGCTTTCAGAAATAAAGCCCCGGAGTGGTGAGAGCTATCTACTCAAGGTGGTTTGGAGACGAGGTGATTCATCACACTGAGGCCCGATCTGTCCCGAAGAAAAAACAGAAGCTTAGGGCTGAGCATCTAAAGATGGAACCCCGGTCAGGAGGCCGGAGCACAGAGAAGGCCCCACAAGGCAGCCAGAGAAAACAGAGAGCGTGGATGGAGCAATCCTTGTAGAGGAAGGTGGGTCCCTCCAGGTGAGGCCTTCCTTATTCTTCTGGTCTCTCCAAGTCCCTCCCATCCTTTATGGCTCACTTTAGACTTTCCTCATGCAAGAAGTCTTTTCTAACCTCCCCTGAAGTCCTGAGGCACTTCTGCCAGTGCCCTTGGTATCTGTGTGCTGCTTTTTCTCTAAGAGTGTCATCTGGTTCCCCAGCTAGACCAAGTTTCTTGTACTCTATGACTAGCAAGGTAGCTGCTCAGTGCATGTTTGTTGATGGGTGGGTGGGAGGGTGGGCGATGGATAGATGAATGGACAAATGTGGAGTTGGCGGAGATAAATGGATGGGCAAATGAGTATATGGATGGATGGATGCCTGGAAATGGATATAGAGTTGCAGGGTTGGAGAGAGATGGCTGGGTGGATGGGTATGTGGATGAATGGAGAGATGGAAGGTTGACTGATGGAGCAGAGATGGATGGAGCAGATAAAGAGAAAGCATTCAGACGAGAGCTGAGAAGGTAGCAGGCAGGTTGCAAGTACAGAGGAAGCTCGGCTCCTGCCAGCTGCCTCCTGGGCACCCCTGAGGGAGTCAGTGCCTACCTCTCAGGTGTGCGGCCCTGTTACAGGCAGTGAACAGACAAGACCTGGTAAATGAGGAGGAGCCAAGGTCCCAGGGAGGCTGGAAGTAGGTGGTGAGAATAAATATTCAATAAATATTTTGTGCTGGTGATGACCTGCACTGAGGACACAGTGGTGACCAGTGGGAATCCAAGTCTTCTGCGGCTGTGCTTCCCCCCTCACCAGTCCTGCAGTGGAGAGGCCAGGAGCAGGAGCCTGTGGGCAGCTGGTCTCAGCTCAGCCATGTGACCGCAGCAAATATCTGCCCCTTCTTTGGCCCCAGTGTTTTAATTGTTCTTCCAGCCTGAGCTCTCAGAAGGCCCTTCCTCTTGTAGAATCTCTACCCAGCTCCTCCCCTGGGGGAGGGGATGAACTCAGAGGAGGCACACCATTTCCAGGGAATCAGTGATGCTGAATCAGGAGTGAGCTGGCAGGAACCTGCTCCCAGACGCGTCTGGGAGTCTTGAACTTCTGACCAAACTGACCCTTACTTTGGCCTGCAGAGAGGAGGGGCAGGAGCAACCAGGCCTGGCCCTGAACCTGACCCCAGCCAGCCATGGTCTCCAGTGCCACCCTGTGGTGGTGCTGGGAAGTGCCTTCCTTGCCTCACCTGGGGACCCTTTGGCCTCTGGCATAGCTTGGTAAAGAAAGGAAGGTAGACCAGGCCCAGCCTTCTCTGCCCTCCCACCATTTCCTCTCATCGGCTTTCCGGCTTGCTTTGCTGTGCTCTCCACATGTGCCAGCACACACTTCATCCCATGGTGAGGGTGAGAGTGTATGCCTGGCACGAGGTCCCCTCTTTGCTGCAGGTCAGCGTGCCTGCATGCCCCTTCCACGCAGCCATCTGAGCATACCTGCTGCCCCAGCCCAGGCTGCAGCCCACCTGCTGCCCTCTGCAGGGCCTGATGGCAGCCAAGAACCTCAGCCCTGCTTTCAGGCTCTCGTGGGGCACCCAGACTCTCATGCTGTGAGTCTGGGAAGCCAAGGTGTAGTGTCGGGCACAGTGACCAGCAGGTAGCGGCAGAGGGACAGTGGTCACATTTGCACAGGCCCTAGGTACAAGAGCTTTGGGCAGGTCATTCAGCCTCTCACCCCTTGTTGCCTGGTGTGCCGATCAGAAATAGAGAGTACACTTTCCCGAGGTGTCCTGAGTGTGACTGGCGACTAGTGGGCTCAGAAAGTCTGCAGACTTCCCTCTTGTTCCAGCTGTCCACACAGGGCTCGCTGGGTTGCTGGGGGTCCCAAAGGCCTCAGAGGCCCAGCTGAGCGTCCTTGGACCATAGGCCCATGTCCTGGCCTGTCCCCTGCCCTCTCCCCACCCCGCAGGAGCAGACGCTGACGCTGTCCCCCTCCTCCATCCCTTTTCCTCACCCAGAATTCCCCTACACGCCATCTCCGCCGGAGCACGAGCTTCGCGCAGGCCCGGTGCCCACGGCCATCATTGGGGGCGTGGCGGGGAGCGCCCTGCTGGTGCTGGTCGTCGTGGGCGCCACCGTGGTGGCCCTGCGCCGGCGCCGACACACCTTCAAGGGCGACTACAGCACCAAGAAGCATGTCTACGGCAATGGCTACAGCAAGGCTGGCATCCCCCAGCACCACCCGCCCATGGCACAGAACCTGCAGTACCCTGACGACTCAGACGATGAGAAGAAGGCCGGGCCCCTGGGCGGGAGCAGCTACGAGGAGGAGGAGGAGGAGGAGGGCGGAGGGGGCGAGCACAAGGTGGGCAGCCCCCACCCCAAGTACGACGAGGACGCCAAGCGGCCCTACTTCATGGTGGATGAGGCGGAGGCCCGTCAGGACGGCTTCGGGGACCGGACTCTCAGCTACCAGTACGACCCCGAGCAGCTGGACTTGGCCGAGAACATGGTGTCTCAGAACGACGGGTCTTTCATTTCCAAGAAGGAGTGGTATGTGTAGCCCCCTCTCCAGAGCCTCGGTCCGCGCCCCCTCTTCCCCAGCCCCACCCGCACGCCCCCTGCCCACCCACTGCCCGCCCCTCCAGGAGCTCAGCAGAGACTCCCCCAACCGCCAAGCCAGCGGGAGCCCAGGCAGACACCACCTGGCTTTGTTGTTACAGCCCCCTCCCCCAGTGTTGTGTTCAGCTGTGGCTTTGGTGTTGCTGTTCCTCCTTCCCTGCCCCACCCGCCATCCAGGGAGCCCTGCCCTGGTCCTGTGTCCCTGGGCATCCTTCCCAGCCTGGGGAGCCAGCCTCCCCTGCCCGCCAACACTGGAATTTGTTTGTGTTAGCTCCTTCGGTGTGGAGGGCTGAAGGGGCTCCAGGAGGAAAGGACCCCCTCACCCCCAGATGCTGCTCCTCTTTTCCCCAGGAGAGGGAACCCTACACGCCCCCATCAGAGCTGACTGGGGGAAGGGGTGGGAGGTGCGGGGAGGCGAGTCTAGACAGCCAGTGCACCCAAGAGGCAGGGGATAGCAGGGCTTCTCCAGTACCCAGGGTGGTCTTGTTTATGAAGTGAATCAAGTTAAGGTCCCCAACCAGGCCGGGGCAGTGTGTTTTCCTGGTAAGGTTGGGTTTACGTGCTGTTTCCTCATTGACCCAGAGGGCTAAGTTGGCCCAGCCCTGTGTGTCCCCCATCTCTCCCTGACAAAGTGGGACTCCAGGTGGACTCTGGCCCCCACTTCACATCACCTGGACCAACACATGCATATAGCAACACACACCACTTGCGTCTCCCCATGCTTCCCTGGGGTCACACGCCTTACCCAGGCTGGTCACTGCCCGAGGCCCGCCCCTCTCTGTTCCACCCCTGCCCCTGTCCAGCCCAGGAAGAGGTGCCCAAGGATGGCTGAGACAGACCTCTTCGGTGGCCCCAGCCCAGGCTCTCAGGCTGGCCCTGCACCACTTCTTAGAGCGTGGAAGTGGCACAGACTTCTCCCTTATCCAGCAAGTGCTCGCCACTCTTGATTCTCTTGGGGAGTGAGGACTGGGGACCCAGGAGGGACTTGCCCCTGCAGTGAGAGGCCGACGTAGCCATCGAGAGGACAGTGGAGAAGTTCTGCTATAGACTCAGAGTACAGGTCTTGCCTCCAAGGCCAACCCAGATGCTCCAGGCTCACAGCCGGCACCCAGGAGTCCCGAGTCAGAAGCTCCTGCTCACTCACCCGCTCTCCACTCCCTGCTCAGCTATCCCTGGTCCCCATTCTGGATAAGCGGGGGGCCTGGGAGAAGCTGCTTTTGGAGTTGTAGATTCCTTCCTCAAAAGGGGTCCTGAGTTCCTGTCAGTCACCCAAAACTCTGTCTTCCCATCCATACATGGGGGAAGGCCCCCCAGCCCTCTCTCCGTCCCCCAGCTCAAAGTGCCTCAGTTCCTCCATCTGCCCACCCCAGCCCGCCTCCGAACTCCAGATGGGAAAGACCCTGGTACAAGAGAGCAGGTGATCCCTGCCCATTAGGAGTCCCACTAACTCAGCCCAAGGTGGCAGGGGCCTTGTGGGATGGCAAGTGTTGGGGGGGAGGGAGGCAGACCACTCTGTGCCCCACGGGCACTGACCTACCCTGCCATAGGCTTCTCACAGGAGCCACCAGCATCCCCCTTACTCCTCCCCTCCCTGGTGCTGCTGTCGAATCCCCAGCCAGCTCCATCTCTGCCCTGGAACTCTGGATCACCAGCTGGGCCCCCTCACCCAGCCCCCTCTGCCCTAGTCCCAGCCAGGCCGCCCAGTAGCCACGTAGCAGAAGTCTGAAGCCATGCCAGCCCTGGGGCGGTTCTCCCTCTTGGCATTGGGGGTACTGGGTGGGGTGGAGTGGAGGGAGAAAGCTGTGGGGTCTTTCTAGCCACTGGACAGAAGGGGGTAGAGGAGCTGGGCTGGTTCTCCCAGCAGTATTAGTGTCCCCCAGGGCAGGGGACCTTTTCCATGTTGCATCACTGGCCCATCAGTTCATGTCACTCTGGCCCCTCTGCTTGGTCCCCTTGCCTCCACGCAAGAGGAAACCCCAGAGGCATTGTCTGTCCCCTTGAAACCAGGAGACCGAAAGGACTCCTCTTCTTATGTCTCCCTATCCTGCACTGCCAGCCCTCCTCCTCGTCACGTAATGGACTTAGGAGCCCCCACCCCCAGGCCCAGCCAAAGCACTGAGTACTCCCTTAAGACATCTCCGCACTCTCCCTCCAAGCAAAGCACAAGTTGTGGGGTCTGTGCTGCATGCATGGGCCCTGTGGTGGGTGCTCCTGCCCTGCCAGGACCCCCAGCAGCAGGCCCACCAGGTCAGCCATCCCCAGACCAGAGTGGACATGAGGCAGAGGCACCTGGACCCCAAGTTTGTGGGGCAGTGGGCGCTGCTACTGGGCTCACAGACACAGCCAGCTGGCACAGCGCAGGGTTGGCCCAGCAGCGACGGGGACGCTTTGCTTCCCTTCCACGCCCCCAGCATGAGCTGCGCATCTGCCTGTGCTGGAGATGAAATAAACTTGGTCTGCATTGTGCCAAGGCCTCCGCAGTTGTCATCCTGCCTCGTGTTGCCCCCACCACACCACCAGACCCCATTTCCTGAAGATTTTGATGGTCTTCTAATGTGTAACAGAACCAGAGTCCTCTTTCATCAGAAGGGTGTAAGAGCGGCAGCAGGGAATCGGGGAGCATTACAGGCAGGGGCAGCCCCTCTGCTTCCCACACACGCAGCCACACCTCCAAGGCCCTGGCCCAGATGCACACTCACAGACACACCAGAGAAAGAGCTGTGGTTTCCCGGTGCCCAGACCAGGAGAGAATCACGCCCTCCGTGTGCCCAAGTCACTCGTGCCGTCGTGTCTCTGCACTCCTCCTCCAAGGAGAGTCGGGACTTAGCGGGTGAGTGTGGGCAGCTCACCCAGAAGCAGAGTGTGCTGCCAGGGTCTGGGGGGCCAGAGACCTCTGTAGCCTGGCACTACCAGTCACCCTCTCCTCGTGAGGAGCAGGCGGGATCTCCCAGCCCCCTCACCCACAGGGAGACTTGCTCTGGGAAGCAGGCCCCAGCCCTGTCCCAGTGGGGAGGGCTTCTGGGGCCTTGCCACCCCGCCACCCCTCTCTTATGGTGCTGCTGCTCTCCGGACCCCTGTGGTGAGGAATGGGATTCTCGGCCAAAAAAATACACTGTTTTCCTTTTTTGTATAAATGGAAACAAAATTCAGGAGAAGCTGCACCCTCCCCTCTGAGTGATGCGCCCCCTTTGCTTCGGTTCCTTCGTCAGTCACCCCTCTTGTCTCTGGTCTTGGGGACAGCCCAGCAGGTTCTCCTGGTTCTGACCCAGAGGGTGTTTGCATCACCCCCTTTTACTTGTATAAAAAAAAAAAAAAAGATGGGTTGAAAATGTACTGAGGAAAAAAATGTACTTTTTTATAAATAAAGTGTTTAAAACAAGCGGGTTGCCTCATGTGGCTCCTCTGTGCCCCACGATGGACAGGGCCCAGTGAAGGGGCATGGGCAGTTGGGGCCTCCTTCCTGCCCAGTCCCTCTTTGGAGAATAAAACCAGCAATGTCATACCTGTCAAAGATCCCTGGGGACAGAAGAGACAGGGAGCTTTATCCTTTCATCTTTGATTTGGAGGACACTGCTGCCCCCACCTTCTGTGAGCTCTCGGAGGCAGCCCCCCTCCCTGCAGGGGGGCAGTTTCGAGGGAGGATCTGCAGGCTCCTTGGTTAGCTGGCCGCCCCACTGCTGCACCATCTGCTTCCCATCTCCTGGGCTGGAATGCAGGACAAATCGATCCTGAGGTGGGGGGACAGGGGCTTCAATGACTGACCCCTCCCAACCACCCCCAGTAGCATCTGCTTTCACTGAAATCCACACCACACAGCCCGGAGAACGAGAACTGGGGAGGGAGTTGAAAGCCACGCCCCCGTGGGGGAGGCCACCTCCACATCCAGGGGTGGGGCAGGGTGGAGGGGCTTCGGGCAGAACCAGGGAGGCAGGCCAGGCAGCAGCTGTTGGCAGCTGGATGGGCCTTCCCTGGCAGGCCAAACCCGACACCCTAAACCGCGTTTCTATCTCGGTCCTCAAACGAGATGCAAATTGGCCGTTTAAGCGGTCACTTCCTCAGTTTTCCAGGCTGTCCATTCAAGTTAATGTTTAATTTGCGCAGGCAATAAATGCTTAATTACATTATTAATATATTGGAAGAGAGCAGTGGACAGAACACCCTAATTGGCATTTAACTAGAGCGTTCCAGCAAATTAGCCAAGACTTTCTCCGCAGTGGAAGGAGGACAAGCCAATTAGTCCCAGGCACAACTCTGGGCTGGAGAAGCCAGGCCCTGCCTTGTGCCCCTGGGTGCCCAGAGTCCAAGCACACCTTGCTCACTGGTCAGGGTGGGCTTAGGGAGAACGTTCTGCTCATGAGCCTGAGGCTTCTCCCCAGAGCTCAACCCTTGACCTCGTCTCCCCACCCTCAGCGGAAGAGGACCAAAGGTGGGATGGATGGCTGGCCTGGAGAAAGGACCAAAGGTGGGATGGCTGGCTGGCCTGGAGGAAGAGGACCAAAGGTGGGATGGATGGATGGCCTGGAGGAAGAGGACCAAAGGTGGGATGGATGGCCTGGAGGCAGGACTTGCCTGAGCAGCTGAGACCCCTGGGCACCCTCACTGGATTGTGGGTCCAGGACTAAAGCTGGGCAAACAGACCAACTCTGGATAGCATGGCTGCCTCTCGCCTCATTACCTTACTTCCCCTCCAGGTACAGGTCATTAAGGGAGTGAACTTGATGAATTTAGAGGGTCATTTATTCATGCAGGTCTCCATTTACCCACCCCAGGATACTCTGATAGTCCCACCCAGAATCCCTGCAACCAAAAAGTTCAAAGCCTCCAGGGTTCCACATTTCAAAGAGCCAGAGGCATGCTGGCCTCAGGCTGAAGCAGCAGTGTGTAAAGTGCACAGGGTTTGTTTGGGAAGATCTAAAGGGTTTGATGGTCGAGGGGACATTTCTCCTGGGCTTCGAAGGATGTGTAATAGTTCTGACCAGAAGTGGGTAAAGAGTATCCCAGGCCAACTTGAGAACTTAGCATCTGACATTACCTGTTCTAAAGGTGATCATGCCCATCGGCACATGGAGAACTGAGTCTAAGAGGAAGCTCAGGTTTGGCAAGCCGGGTAGAGCCGTGACCTGAGGGCAGCAGGAGGGGAGGGATCCAGGGGAGGACTGCAACAGCCTAAGTCTTGGGGAAAGGGTGGAGGTGCTGGGCCTGACACAAGTCCTAGGCCACTGCAGAGTTGCTCCAGCCCCCAGGATATGAGGTGGGCTTTGGAGCCACGGTTGAAGAAGTGATGTGCTCTCTGAAGGGCAGTGCCAGTCCCCTTAGAGCCCTCCAGGCAGATGAAGGGACCTTCCAGGAGAGGCAGAAAGGAGGTGGCAGGGCCTATGCCTGGAAGCCCTTTACTCTGCCCGATGACTGACCCCAAGGGCCCAGAGTCACCTTGGAAGGAGGTTTCTGTTCCACAGGGAACAGATCCGGGGAATGACAGGTCCCCTCAGCCTGAAACCCTCAACTCACTCTCCTCACAGCGACCAGCTCCTCCACTTACAACGCGCAGGCACACTCAGCCCTGAGAGTGCCTCCATGGGAAGAAGGGTCTGCAAGCAACAGAGCGGCACAAGTGCCTTCCCCACTGCCCTGTAGTGGGGCTGGGACCAGGCCCTCCTCATTCCGGCACCAGGACAGGCCATGTGCATACCCAGAAAGGTCGAACCTCATTGAACGCATCAACTTAAGAGTCACGAGACCCAGCCTGGTGTGGCCCAACCTTCCCCGAGGCAGGGCTGTCCTCCAAGCACCCAGGGGCCCCTGGTGATGGACAGCCCCTGCCTCTGGAGTTGAGTCCTGTCATCAGAGGGTGACTCCTCTATTAGACAAAATGCACCTTCCTAAGTCTCAGCTGTTGATCTAGGTATTTCTCTGAGAAGCTACGTCGTCGGGCCCTCCCAGTATTTGGAGATGGTCACTGCTAGCCAAGTCTTTTTCCTGTGCTAGGCCTGTGCTCTGGTCATCAGGCCACTTAGCAACTCCTCCTTAGGAACCTGGACATGGGGTCAGGGAAACCTGGGCTCCTAGCTGGGTTGATCATAGCTGTGGGAAAGCATTGTCAGAAATCCCAGCACAGAGCAGGCACTGAAGCCTCTCCATCAAGAATCCCAGTTACCTGTGCACTCCAGGTGATCACGATGTATCCACAGAGGACTGACTCTCACAGGTTCCACTCTGGTGCAGGAGTTTAGGAATAGGGAGGACTTTGCACATATGGGAGCAGGGGTTTATAGGAAATCTGTTTTCTTCCACTCAATTTTTCTGTAAACCTAAAATTGCTCTTAAAAATGGTCTCCCCCCGCCCTTTAATCTCAGTTACTCCTGCTGTTTCTGAAAACACACACGTGTGCGCGCGCGCACACACACACACACACACACACACTACCAGCTCCCTTTCATTCCTAGAGCCAGAGATAAAATACTATTCCCTTGAACTGACCTGAACAGCAGGGAATGCGTGGAGGGAGCTGAAGAGGTAGGACAGGGAGGGGAACATTACCTACCTGTCCACGCTGAACCTGGCCTGCTCCCTCCTGTCCACACTGAACCTGGCCTGCTCCCTCCTGTCCACGCTGAACCTGGCCTGCTCCCTCTGACGCTGTGGGCACAGCCAACGCAGCTGACCTCCCGGAACAGAAGCACTCCGTTCTGGTGGTTAGATTTCTGGATGGAGGGATAGATGAATGGATGGACAGATGGAGGGATGGATGGATAAATGCAAGGATGGGCAGATAGACACACAGGACAGAGAAATGAGTTAACCTTTGAGTCTTTCTCACGTGTGCTACCTCACCCTATACTTGAGCTGTTTTTCCTCTAAATGCAATTTTTTTGTATCTCTGCTATGTTTTATGCTAATGATTAGGGTCAGTATTTCAACCTCATTTTAGGTTCTTTTAGATGCTGACTCCAACATCATATCAGTCAAAGCAAACCTTTCTTGAAAACCCAGTGAAGGAGAGGCAGGGCCTCAGGGTCCGACTCACCTTGACTGGGCACACAGCTTTACCCCCTCGAGGCTGAGGGCAGGTGACTTGCCTTCCCTGAGCTTCATTCCTCCATCAGTGTGAACAGAGAGGCATGAATAAAGATAATGCTGTCTAGAGAAAGTCATTTGTAAAACAGATAACAGAGGCACCACAGAGGCTGCCGTCAGGATTAAAGGAGAATCTTCCCTTTGTAAAGTACTTAACACCCTGGCTGGAACAGGGTGAGCGCTGTCGAGTTAAGCAAAGACGGGATTCTCTCGCGCTGTTATTTCCACACTGTGCATCTGCCCTCCGCAGCAAACTGCAGCGGGGAAATGGAATCTGTCATGGAGACGGCAGCAAATATGAGGACACTTGCCAAGTCTGGTGTAGAAGCTGAGCTCTGCACCTTCTTGGCTGCATGGTGAGCCTGTCGCCTTAATTTCTCCTTCCCTGAATCTCATCATCCCAGCTGGTGGGAGGGACACTGGTCTGGAGGACACACCCCTAAGATACATCCCCCCATTCAGCCACCCCCTGCAGTGGGGGCTGGAGCCACATTTACTCCTGAGCAAAGGCCTCCAGCATGTCTCCCCTTATCACCACAGAAGCAGTCCAAGAGCCACCCCAGAGGTGGAGAGCAAGAAGATGGATCCCCACTTCCAAGTGTTTTTCTTATCAGGATTCTGGGTCAGTAAAGGTTGCAGTACTCTTCTTTTTAACACTGCCATTGTTTTTATTGAGGAGCACCAGGCAAATGGTAAAATGTACACATCTCAAGGGTACAGCTCCATATGTCTATGCCGTCGTCACCTCCAGCAGGCCACACACAGGCTCACTCACACTCTGTCCCCGCCACTCCCATCCTAGAACCTCACACAGGTGGGCCCGCACCAAGTGCACACTTGTATGTCCAGCTGCACTCACTCCGAGCGTGAGCCATATTGTGTGCTTCTTCCTTGCTGTGCAATACTCCACTGCGCACATGCAGACCGCTCCCCCGTCCTGTCATCCGCAGCGGTGTGAGTTGTTTCCGGCGTGGCAATTATGAATGAAGTTGCTACAAACACACTTGTATGCAACTCTGGGCACATTTCTGTTTGCTATTCACCGGAGTGGAATTAGAATTACAGATTCCCCCACTATCTGAAAGCAGAGCCTTCCTATTTGATGGTGTCTATGAAACTTGTTACCATTCATTTAGAGTCTATGAAACTTGTTACCATTCATTTATATGGAATAATTTGTGAGTGTTCCCAGACCCAAATCTAGCCTACCAAACCATACCAGATAGGATGGCTCTGCTTTCAGAGCAGTGGGGGAAGGCTGCATGGATGCAGCCATTTTCCAAAGTGACCCTGCATTTGTGCTCACCAGGAGTGCCCCTCAGAGTTCCAACTGCCCCTCTTCCTTGTGCACATCTGTCCCTCCAATGTTAGCCATTCTGGCAAGGGCACGGTGAACTTTCATTGTGACTTTAAATGTGCATGTCCCTGATAACTAAGGATGTTGAGTGCCTTTTCAGATGATTATCCGAGATTCAGAGTCCATTCCCAGGAGGTCAGTGTCTATCCAGCCATGCAAGTGGTCATCCAAGGTCCTCCCTGTTCTAGGGCCCTGCGGACACTGGGGGACACACAGCAGAGCTGTAGGAGGAGCAGTGTGTGCTCTGAGGTGGCCCTGGGATGCAGGAAAGGGGGCCACAATCAAGAAGCAGGAAACTGAGAGGAACACAGAGGAGTGACCTGTGGCTGTGTGAGCCTTGAGGTGTCAGAAGACCACATTGGGGAGCTGGGAGAGTCAGCTGGGAGACCTTCCTCTAGGGCCCAGCACTGTTTCCTAAGCAATGCGATTTCCCAGAGTCCCTCAGGAGGAAGAGCAGGGGACAGTGGGCAGAGGGGCTCTTGCTGTAATGGGTTAGAGGGGAAGGCCAGGTGGTCAGGGCTGGGCAGCAGGCAGGGCGGGAAGCACTGGACAGGGCTCTGCCCCAGCTCTGCACCTTCACCGTGAGAGCCACCTTGAGGAAAACCTTGACCTCTCTGACTCCATGTTTGCACACGCTGTGAGGAGCCTGTGAGATGGGAGCATGGCCTCTCCTGGGCTTCTCCGGGGACACAGTGCAGCTGGAGTGGCAGGTCCCCTTAACAGAGCTCCTGGGCAGCCCTGACAGTGATGGAATCACCCCCACCCCATTCCATCGCCTCCACCTCCACCTCCATCGAAGTGATCCTGAGAAAGCTGCCAGGGTGACAGTGGGGGGTGGCTTCCAGGGGAGTCTGGCTTGCTGCAGCAGTGGGATGTAAAGGCTGCAGTCCTTAACTTGTTCTTACCCCTCCCAGAGAGGGGAAGGGCCTGCCTTGCTAACAAAACAAAGGCCCAAGTCCCTGTAGAGATAAGCAGAGAAGGGGGTCCCCTCAGGGAAAACCATGCCTCCCCTGTCCCCTCTGACAGTTCATTTAAGGATTGTTGAGGGGGTGGCCAGACCCCAGGGAAAACGGGGGTCACTCTATCTCTGGGTTTCCTCGGAGAAGCTCACCCCAGGAAGATCAGGGCTTTGATCAACGACAATCCCTCACTTGGAGCTTCTAGGGAGACTGCTCATACCTGTATGGGAACTGGGGCCCCCACTACTGAGTACTGGCCTTCCTACTGACTCTGCCCCTGCGGAAGGCTCACCCTCCAACATCCCTGCATCCACCTGCCAGCGAGCAGGCTCTTCCTTCCAAAGCCAGCCCCGAGCTGCCGCCGTGCCCTCTTCTCTGGCCCTTACAGCACAATGCATGCAGGTCCCCAGCGAGACATCTCCCCACCACTGTTAGAATTACAGACCGTTAGAACCAGAAGAATCTCACGGATCATTTGCCCCCACCCTCAAAGTGGGGAAAATGAGTCCCAGAAGGCTGCCAGCATGAAGAAGCCCCCACATTTCTATGATGTTTGGAAATTGCAAAGTGATTCAAGATCTTCTAATAACTTTAACAGTATCGCTCACTAAGTGCTAGGCACTGTTACAAAGCTCTTTTCCATATTGAATCGTCTCCTTAGTCCTAGGAGGTATGAAGTAATATTACCATCATCCCGGGACACAAGGACATGAAGCAAAGAAGCGTTACCCACAGTTACAGAGCTAGTCGGGAGGGACAGGGAGGCTGGGCTGCAAAGCCAGGCAGCTGGGGTCCCTCTGCCACCCTGCCCACTGCTTGCAAGCTTCAGGCCGCTACAGGGCAGAGCCCGTCCTACAGCATAGTGGGAGAAGAGAACTTCTGGGGAGATCGGGACCGCAAACAATCTTCAGTAACCCCTAGAAGCAGCAAGTGCCTCAGGTGTTATATAGGTGAGCTTGTGGGGACCAGGTGTGGTGGGGAGTCATCAGAAGCATGCTAGCTCCAGGGAAAAGACTTCCTGGGAAAGATGGTATCAGAGATGATTTTGTTCAACGGAAGTGAACAGGAAAGGATGTAGAATACCCAGCACAGGGGAGGATCCTCTTGTAAATGTTGGCAGCGGGGATCAACCAAACTAGTCTAGGCTCCTGGACTGCAGAAAGGAATCCTGGGGCCCCAGGATCCTCAGCCACCTAGGGCAGGAGACAGGTCACCCAGCCTCATTTAGCTGATGGTTTACTCAGGGCTGTTAAATGTCACACGGAGCAAGAATAGTGAATTCATAACTTGAACCCAGGCCTTCTGACTGCAAGCCACGTGCTTTGCACATGGTACCAAACCTGCCATTAAGAAAAGCAAAACACTCCATGGTTCCTGGTTGCCCACCAACTTCCATCCTGGATAGGTGTGGAACATATCCGGGCCCCTTTGAAACCATGTTCCGAATCTTGAAGCTCAAATCCTTGCAAGCACTGGTAGATGGACCAGGTTCTGGGGTCAGACAGTCACCAAATTGTCTTATGGGCTTGGTGATTTGGGACAAGTAGTGCAAAATGGAGACAGCGTGCCTCCCCAGGGATGCACATGGCCTGTCTCCCTCCGCTCCCTCCCCCAGACCTCAGCCCCTTCTCATCAGACTTCTTCAGCTTGTCTCTGCTTCTCTCCTCCAGACTGTTTCCCCTTCAACCTGAGAAGGGTAAGCAAATGAATCAAATCTCTCCAGAACTAAGCCACACCCACTCCACCCTCGCCCCGACCAGATGTGTCAGGTCCTGACGTCCTAGGATTTCTTACTCTTCCATCCCACTCGCACCGCAGGGAAGTGGAGCTCACCCCCTTCTCACTGAGCACACCCTGTCTTAGAACCAGTTCCTTCCACGGGGTGCTTTTGAAAATTCCACTTTGGCAAGGTGCAGAGAAACGTCACCAGATTTAATTGCATTTAAACATTGGCATTTCTATATCTAAATCCCTTCATGTTTCAATCACTCCAGACCAAGTTGAGGTTACTTTCTATACATTTTTTATTTGGGGGAACTGCCTGAGGACAGGCTATCATGTGGGGTCCTGAGGCGACAGAGGGCCCCTGCCCAGATGGACAGACAGTTAGACCATCAATGCCCATCACTCATTGCTGGAGGAACCCTAACCCCAAAGGGTCCCTCTCCCTCCCAAAAGGCAGCTGGGGCCACCTCTCTGCTACCCTGCCCACTGCCTATAACCTTAAGGCTGCTGCAGGGCAGAGCCCTGTCCTGACAGCAAAGTGGGAGGAGAAGACAAAGGAGGGGCCCTCCTGGAAACCTCCAGAGCCCTCAGTCTGTCTTGCTAATGTGTCCCCACAGGAGCGGAAGGTTCATTCACTCTAGGGTCACCTCCAGAGTACCTTTCCCAGGCAGCCAACCTGGGAGAGGAGGCAGGCTCATGGGGACAGGCCCCTTACACTAGAGTAAGTGAACACACAGCCCTGGGTACCCCCAGACACTGAGCAACTCTGCCCCAGAGAACTTAGAATGTGAAACCCAGAAAGTTTGGCCACTAATTCATGTGACTTTGGAAAAGCTACTTCTCCCTGTCCCTCCATTTTCTCACTTATAAAACCGTGATATTAATCCATGTTTCCAAGGATTATACCTAGGATGTAAGAACGCAAATGAAAACCCTTTGTAACCCTCAAAGTTCTGTGCCAATGTGAAGAATTATGTGACAGTCTTTCAAGGTCTGATTCCCATCAAGGAGATGTCAAGACCCGAGTAGAATCCCTCCAGGGACAGGAACCTCACTTTCTCCCAGACAGCCCAAGCTTTCAGCCAGCAGCCCCGACCTTGAGAGATTTCAAGTCTGTGACTGGATGGTAAATTACATTAGGAGAGGAAACAGATTCTCCATTATTCCGCCGTTCCTGAGTTTCTGTATTTCCGGTTCTTCTTTTCCTAGTCAAGTTCTTTTGAAAAATGCTTGTCTTGTCCCAGAAAAAAATAAAGTGGAAAAGCATGTCCCCATGGGCAGTGACTGTCATGGCAAGAAGTCCAGGCTGGTAAGGACAGGGGGGTTGAGGACAGGAAGCTTGTTGAGAGGGGGCCAGGAGGAGCCTGAGAGCAGGAAATGCAGTCCCTAAAATCCTACAGGGGAAGTCCGGGCGGGTAGGGTCTCCTTGCTTTGCACCAAGGCTAGGAAGAAACAGGGGGCCCACAGGACAGGCTGTCTGAGACCTGAGGCAGAGTGCTAGTCCCTTCTCCCATCCCCCACTTACACCCAACACCAGCTCCAGCCCACTCCCCTGCGGGTAGTACCTGCTCACAGATGCACTTGCTGTTTTAAATTCAACTCTGAGGCCTAGGGATTGTCTCAGCTGGCCTTGACCTCTTCTCTCTCTGCCCCAAGGGCCATGTCGACACCCTCAACCACTGGCTGCCTCTCACCTCTCACCTCCACTCCAGCAGGAGAGGAGGGTCAGACCTCAGAACTCACCCCCAGGGGCAAAAGACTCCTCAGCTTCTGAGAGGGGAAAGGTGGCTGGAGAGACCTGACTGAGACCTCAGGTGACACTGACCTAAGTCAATGACATTTGGAGGGACTTCAGGGACTGTGCACCCCTTTCTCTGACTGACTCTCCTGCTGGGTGCCAGACAGTGGCTCTGAGAGGCAGCAGTGGGCGATGACAAAGGGTGGGATGGAGGAGGAAGAGCAGAGTGGAGGTACTGAAAGACAGTCATAATCACATTGCCCGCATCCCCAACCACCCCCCGCCCCCCACCCCATCCAGGTAGGAGCCCAACACACTAGGCTTTCTAATACTAGTAACGGGGGTCCTGCTGCTACTGTTCCTACATGGAGAGGCCCCTCCACATGCACCAGCCCACCGATTTCTACCATCTCTCTATTTTACAGAGCAGAAAACTTAGGCTTATCACAGTTTAGGTCTCCCGCTAAAGTGGAGCACCCAGGTCAGGATGTCCCCATGGCACTGTGTGCCCTCGGCCTCAGCTCTCCTTTTCCCCTTCACAGCAGCCCTTTCTGAGAAGGGAAGTGGAGGGGAAAATAAGGATCTGGGGGGGGGGGGGGCAGTGGGGGTGTGGGAGGGAAGAGGATACCAGAGGGGTTGGGGGGAGACTGTTGCAGGGTACATGACAGATAAATGGCCCCCTGCCCTCACCCCACCTCTGTGGGCCATGCCCTCCTTCATCCCTGTCCCTCAGAGGGTTGGGGTCAGGTCCCTGCTGCTAGGGTCCCCAAGAGGGATAAAGTCCCTCTCCCCCCAGGAATGTGCGTGAAATCCGGTAACTCTCTCCAGCTGGGCCTGACCTTGGAGGGGCTCCAAGAACAAGCCCCTGTCAAGGGGAGGACTTCTGGGAAAGTTGACCTCACTCATGTTCCCTTTTCCTGCTAATGACAACTCAAGGTGTGAAGAGCTGGGTGGAAGGGGTTGGGAGACCTGGTGACATTGGAGAGAGCTTTCCAGATGGCAGGAATACTATGTGCAAAGTGGTAAGTGACTGCCCTTAGCTGTCCCCAAGGGTCTCATACTCTCCAAGATGCCCTGACCCCTTGTCCAAGGCCTAATCAAATTGGGGTTTGTGGGTTGTGACTGGCAAGGGACTAGGGAAACATTGGCAGGAGAGGCCTAAAGGCAGGATTAGGGCAGGGGCCCAGCCCAGCTGAGGAGCAGACTTGTCGAGCCCACCAGAACCAGTGCTCACCAGGCAGGTGCAAGCGCAGGCACAGAAATCAGGCCCCAACGTGCACAGACTCACTTATGCCTGACGACAACCCTACAGAATGCCCACAATTGCACAGATAAGACTGACACACAGAGGGTCTCAGTGACTTGCCCAAGATGAGACAGCAAGTGACAAACTCAAGACTGAGCTGGTCTGTCTTCCTCTGTAGATAAAATGGAAGATGAGGCAGCTGAGGGCATGAAAACAGACCCAGCAGGATTCTCACCTGAGTCACAGAGCACAGCACTGAGGAGCAGGCTGCCTGGGTCCCTCTCTCCCTCCCATCACCTGTGACCTGTGTGACTCTAAACATTTCATCAAACTTTTCTGAGCCTCCAGTTACCCATCTGTTAAAAGGCAATGGGGTAGGGGCATCAAATCATTTAAATAAGAGCACATATAAGATACATTTGGTGTTATAACAGTGTAGTCTCAGGTGTAATTTGACCCAGAATGCTGGCTTAGGTAAAGAGTTCAAGCTTCCATGAGGGAAAATAAACACCATCGTTACCATCACCGCCATCACCGCCATCATCACCATCATCACCACCATCAGCGTCATCACCATCATCACCGCCATCACCGCCATCATCACCATCATCACCACCATCACCATCATCACCACCATCACCACCATCACCATCACCATCACCATCATCACCACCATCACCATCATCACCACCATCACCATCATCACCAACATCACCATCATCACCACCATCACCATCATCACCACCATCACCATCATCACCACCATCACCATCATCACCACCATCACCACCATCACCATCATCACTGTCATCACTATTATCACCAACATGACTAATATCAATTTGCATTTATTGAATAGCTAATAACAAAAATAGCAACCATTTGTTACATATTGACTATGTGTCAGGCACTGTGCTAAACACTTTCCATAATTTATGTTGTTCTGGACAAATGAAATAGATGTCAGGGTGAGGGAGGAAAGAGGGCAGAGCTTCAGAGCTGCAGAGCCTCCAACCACCATCCCTGTCTGAAGAAAATGATGGCAGGTGGCCTCCACCTGAATTCAGAACCAGAGCAAACTTTGTGACCAAAAAATAAAGAGTTTCTGTGCCACACCTAATCCACCATGGAAGACACATGTTGCAATCCTGCCCAGGGCAGCGGGTGACCAGATACCCACCCCAGGTGAGAAGCCAGCAGAGACACCCATAGCCTCAGTCTTCATCTCAGGCCTTAGACTGAAGGCCAGCCTTCTAGCCCTGCATCTACTTGGAGAACTGGCTGAGCCAACAATGCTGCAAGAGTGACTCTTTCTGTAACCACCCCCTAGTCAGAGCAAAGAGTACTCTCCAATAGGGTCTGAACTGGGGAAGAGGGAGCTTGTTGGCTCCAGGGCAAGATGCTGTACACCCCACCTCTAGCATGCGGGAGCAGCGGTCGCCCGGCAGAGTCTGGGAAGAAAGAACTGAAATGAGACAGAGGGGAGAGCTAGGCAAGCAGAGAAACATGGTCCGACGCATATGGAAAGGGGTGTAGGCAGGACCTTAGGAGGCAGGCTGGGGCTCAGGCTAGATGCTGAGGCCACGGGGCTGTAGAACCAATGTGGGTCCCTAGGCATGGAAGACAGCACCAGAAGCCCCGCTACCCTTCACTGTCCCCAAACCATCCTCCAGAAGCTCCCTGTCACCAGTGATCGGGTTTTGCATTCTCACAGTTGCATTCAACAAGGGGATTAAAACAAGCTTGGGAGCTTGCCTCCATCTGGCACGTGACGGGGCAGGGTATCCAACGAGACAGCTGGACTCTGCCTTTGGACCTTCTGGAGAGAGGAGAGTTGGCCAAGAGTGTCCTGACTCGTAGGCCTTGCCACCTGCCTCTGGCAGCAGGCAGTCTCTCCTGCACTCCTGGACTTCTAGGCTGGAGAAACACCAGGAGCTTCTTCATGCCCTCCCCCAGTCAAATGCAGACACCCAGTCTTCTCCAGGAAGCAAGCAGAGGGCCAAGCAACCTGGGACAACTCAAGACAGAGAGCCAGCACTGCCCAGGGAGCTCTGGAAGAGGCAGCCATGACAGGCCCTGGTGAGTCCAGCATTACACGACCCACGGATAAAATGAAAACCTCTAAGCCGGGTCTGCCCTCTCTCATTTGCTAGCCTCCCCCGGATTCCCTCCTGGTCTCCCCTTGCATCCCATTTCCTGGCCATATCCAATACTTGGAATTTCCCTCACGTAACTCACATTTCACACCGTGTCCCTATACCACTCACACACTGCCTTCCATGTTCTCCCTTCATTCTCCTGAACTCCTACTATACTTACAAAACCCTGTTCAAAAGATTCCTCCTCTGTGAAGCCATGAACTTCCTGACCTAATAACTTCTTCATATCTGCCCTGGACCTTGGACACACTTCTCCTGAGATATGAATCCCCAAGTAGGGTGCTCATCGGTATACACTTCTGACCCCGCCCCCTGCCCCCGCCATTAGGCAGGGGGGCAAGACTCCCAGTTCGTGGCATAGTCCTGACTCACAGAAGGTGCTCAGACATGTTTGTGGAGCTGAAGGAGAGCACTGGGGTAGAACCAGTGTGCACACTCTGCCCAAGATGTCTGGGTTCGCTCTCTGCCATCCTGCAAAGGCCCAGATTCAGGGTCACCGAGATCAGGCTGAGAGGCAGACTGTCAGATATTCCGGTGGGGTCCAAAGCGCCTCACCCTTCCCACTGTGGGGCCTCAGTGCAAGGGCAGGTCTGGTTCCAGGAAGAGCCAGGAGCCCAGGACTGTACCTGGTCTGCAGCCCCCAGATCTGGGTTTACCTCCTACGTGGGATTTCACTTTCTCAGTCTCCATGGGACAGGCGAGAGCCCTGAGGCTTGGGGTGTCCCTGGCAAGACCCCAAGCAGATCAGGGGGAACTGGTCAGAAGCCATCCTTGGGGCTGAGCCAGGACAGACCACACTCTGCCTGGAGAGGGAGCCCGGGGGTGCAGAAAGCCGGGCCCATGGACACAGCAGGAAGAGGAGGTGCCTCAGAAGTGGACCAGGATGCAATTCCAACATGGCCTTCCCTCTGGGGAACTCTGAACAACTGGCTTTACCTCGCCGAGCTTTCTCAAGGCCAGTAGGCCAACAGCCCAGGAAGTTGTGTGACTCGGCCAGCACCCAGCCTGACTCTCAGGAGGTGCCCTGGAGCCCCTTCCCACAAGCTCCAGCCACCCCACGCTCCTGGTGGGGTCAGTTGCCTGCCTGTGACTGGTCCTGCCCTGAGGCCTATGGAACTGGGGCTGGGGAACAGATTGGTCCCAGTGTAACCAGAGAGTGTCTGGGGCTCCGTGCCAGAGCTCTAGCTGGGGCCCCCTCCTCACAGCTGTCAAGGGACAGCTCGGAGACAAAGCACTGAGGAGGATGGGAGAGGTGAGGTGGGAGGGGTATGTATGGTAAGGGTGAGGGGGTTGGTGGCTCCAAGACTGCTAAGGAAACCCTATTGCCTGATCAGGAAAGTCATGCAGACGCAGGTTCCAGTGCCTGCTCAGTCACTGACTAGCTGGGTGACCTGGGGCAAGTTACTTACCCTCCCTGAGCCTCAAATACACCCCAGCTCAGTAGCTGCTGACTTGAGGCCAATTGTTCCTCCTTGGCAAGCCTTTCCTTAGCCCCATTCTTCGTGTTCCCTCCGCTGGTATTTCTCCCACCAGGGTGGGACCCTCCAATTGGATCAGGCAGGGCCCAGGGCCTCCACGGGAACTTGCACTAAGATTCAGAGAGACAGGACATGGAGGGAGGCCCTGCCCACAACGCCCACCCTCCCTGGTGCTTGATTTCCCCAAGTCCCATGTAGGGCAGTCATAAGCTCGCTGGTCAGAGAGCACTGTTTGCCCTTTCAGTGTGATACCAGGCCCTGGTGGGGATAGCTGCCTCCCTGTCTTGCTGCAGAGGCTCAGAGTCCCTGAGGGGGTGACGAGTGCAGGCCCCTGAGGTAGGTCACCTGGAAGCAGGGGCCCAAGGTGATGTGAGGCCTTCTTTCCCTCTTACCAAACCCCGTGGGGCTGGCCCTCCAGGCTGAGCCAGTAGGAGAAACTTGAACCCCGTGAGTCAGATGGGAACACGAGCTTGTGTTTCTTTGTTCATTCCCGGTCACCCCCCCGCTCATCACTCAGCCCCCTGGAAATGCCAGCCTGCCTCAGCTGTGCTTCCAGGCCACAGGGAGATGGGTTTGGGGGTGTGTCCAGGGGCCACACAGCAGACTGAGACTTGGCGCCCCCTGCTGGAAGGTGATTTGCCAGAGGGCAGCCCTGCGGCCAGAGGCCCCAGAGGCACTGCCTAGGCCTTTAGACAGACTTGCATTCAGCCACCTTGTTAGGCCCTGTGCCCAGGGCTGCAGGATGGACAGACAAGTCAGGCATGCACTCGCAGTCATACTAAAGGACACCCATTCCAGCAAAGGAGTCAGGGAGGTCTTCCTAGAAGAAGGTGTCCCACTTAGACCTGGAGGATGGTTTGGACTGACAAATAGGTAAAAAGACCCCAGCAAGGGCATGGCTCCCAAGACATGAGAGGAAAAAGGGACTCAGCATCGGACAGTGCAAGTGGTCATTTGGCTGTGCATGGTGGGCAGTGGGAAGCATGATCATTGCTCCCAGAAGGAGTAGGATGAAGTCACAAAGGGCCTCCAAACAGGGCACTTGACTGAGGGCCACCTGGATTGTACAGCTGAGATATGGCCTGATCAGATTCATGTCTGGAAAGCTCCCTTGGGGTCAAGGGTGGAGAATGGCTTGGAGGAGACAAGCCTGGGGCAGGGGTCTAGGCAGGCTGCTGCTGACACTCAGGTGGTGCTGGCAGCTTGGACGAGGGTGGCAGCACTGGAGACAAGAGGAGCAGCCATGCCTGGGCGCTGTCCAAACAGCAGAGGGAGGCTGAATGGGAAAGACAGGTTCCAAGGCCTGTGCTTATGCATCTCTGTGCCCAGTGCCAGAAGAATCCCCAGAACACCCTAGATGCTCAACAATGCCTGCCACATCAGAGGAGATGCAGAGCTGGAAGACTGCAGGGGCTGGAGCCAGATATGTGAGGATAAATGAGATAAGACAGTAAGGAGGTGATAGTGGGTGCTAAGATGTTCAGGTTTAGAAAAAGTAGGATACGCTCTGGTAGTTTAGGGTTTAAGTCCATGGCCTCTGGCTGGGATAGTCCATGTACATCCCAAGGACCCCAGTTTGTGACCTGGTGCTGGAGGGAACAATCAAGATGAACAACTAAATAAAATACATAAATGAATAAATGCTGCTTCTTCCTCTCTTCCTGCCTATCTGCCTGCTCACCTTCATTCCTACCTGCCCTTTGCTTAAAATAAAATAAAGTAAATCTTCTCCTGGGTGCATCCTGATGGTCTAGCAGTGTGGTACACCCTGGGAGTAGTCGCGTATACATCCCAAGTTCCTGGGTTCAAGACCCGGGCCAGGGGTAGCAACCAGTGTGAACAACTAAATAAAAAATAAGATGCTTCCTTATCCTCTCTCTTCTTGCCTGTCTGCCTGCTCACCTTCATTCTTGCCTACACCTGTAAAAAGAAAAGAAAAGAAAAGAAAAAGGAAAAGGGGACAAGTTTTGTTCAACTGATATCAGTGTCCACACCCAAGAGGTATGTGTAAAGAAATGGGAGGTCGTGCTGGCAGAGCATCTGTGGTCAGAAGAGAGTCTGGGGTCCCTAAGTGCCTATGAGATACACACACAGCTCACCCTGGAGCTGTGACCCTCACACAAGGCAGCCCCTCCCCACAGACACGGCCTCCCCACAGGACCAGAGCCCACCAGCTGTGGCTGAGTGCATCTGGGGGCCAAGCTTTTTCAGAGACCACCTCCCCACCACCACTGGGAGCCAGGCCAGAGGGGAGCCAGGCTGGTGCTGAGGTCTGCCAGACACCCCTCCTCCAGGGCCCTGGGAGGGGCAGACAAGCAGGTGCTCCTCAACCCAGCTTTGGGGAAATTGGCTCCGTGATGTTTATCACAAACTGCAATTTAGCATCTCTATTCGGGTGCTCTCCAAGTTTAATTATATATAATATGGTGCCTGGGAGGAAGGAGGGGAAGAAGTATATATGATTTTCTCCTGGGTCCCTTCCTCCCTGGGTGTTAGAAAGGTCAGAGGTGAGAAATGGAGCCCAGGAGAGGGAAGGAGGGACACGCCTCGAGCTCAACCAAACCTGGGCCAGTAGGGCAGCTGTGCCCTGGTCATGGCTCGGTTCTGGCAGCCTCATGGTGCCATCTGCAGGGACAGCCAGTGGCTCTGAATCAGACTGAGAAATTTTTCAAGAAACCCTCACAAATCTGGGTTTTTCTTTCCCCAAAGAGCTGGAGTGTCTTCCCCGCACTCACCATAAAGCCAGTCAAGAGGGGTTGAGGGGACCCCAGACCATTCCCACCCCTAGGATCCTGGGGCAATAGCCAAGGTGATCATGAAGGGTGGGCTTGGTCCCCTCACCTTCAATGGGTTTTTCAGTTTCCTGACACTGGACAGACTCCCCCAGGACCCCCTTCCAATCTCATAGCTCCCACCACCCCTCCTCATGATCCTCCCTCTCTCCAGAGCTGGGAGGGCACAGCACCAATTAGTTCATTTGCCTGTTTAATTGGGTAGGGAGGGAAGGAAATTAAGCTCCTCAACAGGAATCTTCCCTGCAGGATAGAGATGGAATGAGAGGTGGGGACCCCATTTTTAGAGCACCCCTTCCACTGGCTCTGCATTCCCCATCCTGCTGTCCTGTTGTCCCCCTCCCCCATGTCCAGATCCCAAGATAAGAGCTGAGACAGGGATTACCAGGGCCCTGGCTGAGGAGGTGATGGCCATTGGGGTGGCCCCTCCCAGAATGCAGCCTGGTGGGGGAGGGGAGGCAAGGAAGCGGGAGGGAGCAGAATGCAGCCTGGCTAACTGGCCACCAGTCTCTCCTCCCTCTCATTCTCTGCCTTGATCACTTGGTTCCAGAAAAACCTCTCCCCAGGGGAGCCCAGGAAGTGCAGCCAGGTTCCTGTGGGCCACTATGGCCTTGGTCCTCACCCTTGGTGTGACCTCTGCTGTCTCCTTTCTGTATCACCAGGACAGCAGAGCTGGCTGCTGGACAGATGGACAGTGGTGGGTGTCAGTAGGCCCACCTATCTGCAGCCCAGCTGCCCTCTGCTCCCATTGCCCCCCACGGGCTCCCCAGAATGTAAGGCTGGGGGCTTCCCCCATCCCTTAAGGTCTCCTTCCCTCCTCCTGCACCTGGATGGGGGGACACGTGCCTTTGTGGAGGACGTGCTCCCCAGACAGGCCAGTTCAACTGATGGCTCCTTCTGCCTCATGTTCTAGTGCAGCCCAGCCCTAGTGCTAACCTGTCTTTACTTTAAATGTGGATGTTCTCATCACCGTAGATATTTTCATTCATTTTATTTTTTAAAATAATACATGAAAAGGTTACTATGGTGATGCCTTGGACTCCCGATGCCCTCATAATCTCTGCACTTCGGTCCCGCCCGGAGAGGGCCCCTGGCGTGCTCTGGATCCACCCTGTCCTTCAAGCTGGGCCACCTGAGACTCACATGCTTTGGTACCCAGACTGGAGGGAGGGCTGAGCAGGGGACAGAGACACCTGGGAAGACAAGAGGCGCACCCAGACCAATGCAGAGTGACCATGCTCCAAACTCTCACCACTCCAGAGGCCACCAGGGAGCAGAGTCTTGGGCTCAGGGGCCAGTAACTAAAGGGGCTGATGGGTGCAGGAGCCCCATTCTTCCGCCCCAGGACTGCCCTGCCCTTTGCCCAAGAGCTGGGACCTAGTCCCATCAAGCAGAGATGTCTGGCCCCCGGGGACATCCAGGTGGGTCTGGGTCCCTGGAGCTGGGCCTCAGGGGGTGGGCCCGGCCTGAAAGCAGAGCCCTCAGGCATACCCCGAGCTCTGGCCAGTTCCCACCAGGCCCAGCCAAGGCTTCTCTGTCCCCACCCTGAGATATGACAAACCAGGACTCTCCCCTGGACCTCTTCCCCACCTCTGGCTCCACGTGTACTTTAAAAACAGGCATCTCATGGAGCACTCGGTACAGGCCTGGCCCTGCTGGTCACCAGGAAAGCTGGCAAAGCTAAAGGAGGGGCGCACCAAGCCCTCCTAGACAGCCATCAGTGTGGGGAATGCTGGGACGGGGCACAGGAGCCCAGAGGGAGCCCCATCAGACCGGGGGCATGGGCCAGGACAGCGGTTCACACCCCTCTCTCTTAATCCTCTGCCTGGAGCCAGGGGAGCAGCAACAGCAAGAAGACGGGGGACAGGAGCAACCACCCCTGCAGACCCCCTACTAAGATCTGGGGGCCTCCCCCTCCTGCCACAACTTGGTAAGGACCACTGAACCTCCAGGAAGGTGCCCACAACCCAGCTCCGCCCAGACTGGCCTTGAGCGCAGCTCCCTTAGAGGGAAAGGGACTAGGGGAGGCAGCAGAGATAAGGCAGGGCACATGGGGGCCCCAGCACTGCTGGTACCATGGACATCAACAGAGCAGGGTGGTCCGTGGGATTCCCAACGAGATGGAGCCCCAACCTGATGCCCAGCTGCCCGCCCCCTGCAAGCCCAGTCCTGTACCCCGCACCCCAGTCCCCAGTCCTGCCATCAACTACCAGAAAGCCAGCCCAGTTCCTCCTCCTGGCCCCACGCCCATGGCCCAGAGGGCCAGCATCCACTTGAGTGGCTGCCACCTCTGCCCACAGCCCTTTCAGCAGACTTGGGGGCTGGGACAGTCCCCATGCCATGCCAGCCTGGAGACCCAGGCCAGACGCCTGGGCCCAAAGATAACACATCCTCTGCTGGCTCTTGTGGGAGAGCCAGCCATCCTCCCCCTTGACTCGTGCCAACGTGAGCCCATCTTGCAATGCCAAACCCTACCCGGGAGGTGGCATTCCTATCCCTGGGTGCCAGCTCACCTTCTGACTCTGCAGGGGTAAGAAGCCCACCCACCCTTTGTTATTCCTCAACCAGCCTAGAGACTTGGAAGTGAGCTGGAACTCGCTGTGGACACAGAGTCCATTTCCCAGTCAGCAGTTGGGCAACTCCCACCCCTCTGAGGGCACAGCGCCCACTCCCCTCCCCTGTCGGCTCTCAGGGAAGGAGCACTGTGTGGCGGGCACAATGCCAAACACCTGCCAGCACTAAGCTATGTGATCCTCACAACCAGCTATGGGGCAAGTCCTGTGAGTGCCCTCATTCTACAGACGAGGAAGCAGTCTCAGCGACGCCATGAGACTTGTCCCAGAACAGCCATGAGTTAACTGGGAGTATCATTCAAGCCCCTGGCCCCCCAGGTCCCCATCCAAGCCCTAACACACAGCAGCCACGATGGACAGGCCTGTGGGGGTGCTGCCACGCTGAAGGCAGCACAGGAGGAGAGGCCGAAGGGCCTCCATGGATCAGAGATCCTGCCTGTGCACACACCACCCCTGCTGCCTTGCAGCCGCAGCTCTAGGGTCCAAGGGCTCAAGGGCAGGGCCTGATTGGGGGGCCAGTGGCTCTCTGGGCTGCACGACAAGCCCCAGGCCAGAAAGAGTCCCCCAACTGCAGGGCCTCATCTCACCCACCCCTGCCTCTGGGCAGCAAGAAAAAACATCCGCAGTCCTAAAAATGATTGAGGTAGGAGAGAGCCCGATGTTTCCAGAAAAGAGCAAGTCAGGCCTTGTTGCAGGTTCTCCAAATCAGTCTCTCTGCCTGGTCTGCTGAAGTCGGGAGAGCCCTGCATGGAAGGAGAAGGGCAGAAAGGAGGAGCTGAGCAGCCGGGGCAAGAGGAAGCCTGAGGCCTGGAGGAAGACAGGTGAGTGATTTGGAAAGCTCTGAAGTCTCCAGTGGGCTCCCCAAAGAGCGGCCCGGCCCAGCATAAAAATCGCTGTGATGTAAGCAGACAGCTGCAGCTGGCTCTAATCCCCTCTAACAGCCTCTCTGCTCTGACCGATGCCTGTAGCCTGGCGGGTAGGTGGAGCCAGGCAAGCCTGGCAGCTCCAGCTCCAGGACAGCCCCCACCCCCTTGGCCTTCCTGATGTGCATACCCCTCCCTTCACACAAGCCCCAGACCCCAACATACAGCTCGCCCCCATCCCCGCCCCAGCAGTCTTGCCTCCCAGGCTCTGCTCCTGTGGGGTGATGGAAACTCTGAATGAGCTTTTGCCTTCAAGAGACACTTGAGACAAAGAGCAGAGTGAGCCAGCCTCTACCTGCCAGCTGTGGGCAGGACGGGCTAGGTGCTGGGGACACTGTGATTAGGGTACATGGGGCTGGGGGGCGGGGAGGTTGGTGTACGCAGGTCAGCTCCAGTGCCCAGGGGAGGCACTGGCATTGTTGCCAAGAGCAGTGTCGTTCCTTTTGGCTTATAGATCAATTAGTGGCCAGGGAAGGATTTATCCCCAGCATTCGGAGTTGTTGGCGGTGCTTGTACACAAGTCACATTATTGATGTTGTCATCAATTCTTCCCAACAAGTCATGGAGCCACAGAGCAGGACTGTTTACTGAGGCAGGGCACTGAGGGAGGAACAGACTGTGGGACATGGGGGTGTTTTTTTTAGGGGGTGGCAATTAGAGGCTTATCCAAGCCAGAGCCGCGGAGGCCCCGAGTGGCACACACACAGTCCTGGCACCCCTTTCGATTGCTGTCAATGCTTCTGGATTAAGAGTCCACTCAAGTGGCGGGTACTGTTTGTAGAGCTATGTGGCATCAGTCAGAGCTTAGAGGATCCAAAGCTGACTAGAGGGGGTGGGAGGGGGAGCCATTAAACAGGAGGGCCTTCCATCTCCTCGGTCTGATGAGGACAGACAGCTCAGGCAGAAGCAGAAGACTGAACACGGCGACCTTTGGAGGAATGGAGTTCTGAAGCCCATGTCAGTTCAGACAGCCCAGAAGGAGAAGCCAAGATGGGGACAGATGTGGAGTCATGCAGGCACACTTGTCAGAGATCAAGGAGGAGGCAGGATGCCCACGATGCAGGCCAGACACCTGGGTCGTGCTGGGCTTTGTCCCCAGTTACCAGCCTGGTGGACAGGGATGGAGGTGGGGCTGTTCCTGATGGGGCTATTGCCTGGCAGGGGTGAAGTCCACACACCGTCCTTCAGCCTGGAATGGTGTTAACTTGAAACCTCTTGAAGCCTCCTGAGGGGTCTGGCTCTCACACTGTGCCCTTCACCTTGGCCCTCAGTTCACCATGCTGCTGGAGGATCTGCTGGCCCGCTCCTCTGCCTGGCCCGCTCCTGCTCAAATGCCTGAATGACCAGTGCTAAAGGACGCACCTTCTACCACCTATCCTCCCAGGCACTTGGGCCAAGTTTCACTGGGTCACCACTGTGCCCAGGACTGCAGTGTCCTACTGCTCCCTGGGGTGGGGCCCTCCCTGCCCCAGGTGGTGCATGAGCCAGGCAGGAGCTTCACTTTGCCAGCACCTTCCCTTTGTTGCTCAGTTCCTGTGTCACCTGCTCCAGGGGACAGGAACTCCAGGAATACAAGGTTTGGGGAATAAGAGCTTCCAGGGGAAATGCCTGTGCAGGCTGAAGGAGAGGAGCAGGAAAAGACAGGGACACACTGAGAGAAGGAGGAGGAGCATGCAGGAAACTCCCAGAAAGATTCGTAAGGAGTCCTCAAGCCCAAGCCACTGCATAGGTGACCTGCATTCCACAAGGAGTGGGCTACATTAGTACCCGTCGTGCTGGACCACGGCGGGAGCAGCCAGTGAAGTGTGATCTCTGCAAATGCCACAGCGGAGCCACCAGAAGGTACTGGGCTGTCTTCAGTGGTCCCCATGGCAGGTCTGAGCCAAAGCAGGGAGCAGGGGGACTCGAGGGCAGGAGTGACCCTCAGGATAGTCTTGATGGTTGAGTGCGCTGGGGTAGGGGGGCCGCTGACATGTGATGTCTCCCAGTTCCCAGGACTTGCGCTGGGAGAGGTGTGTCTTCCGGAAAGAATTGGGGGCCAAACCAAGCAAGCCTGGTGTCCAGGGCAGGGGCATGCTGGCCCACAGGAAGATTCCCTCACTCACCACTCAGGCTTCCCCACTCGGAGTGAAGTCTCAGATCACCACTCACTTTCCGTTTTTGAGACAGATTCTACTAGGGCTGAAAGCAATGCTCTCCAGACTTCCCTGGGCCCCACTCAGCTCTGGGAACCTAGAGAATGAACCAGAAAGGCACCTCCACCCACTTGGGGAGATGGTAGCAAACCACACTTTGCCATCACCCCGCAATCTCCCAGGCTTTCGTAGGGGTCAGGGTCAAGGTCACGCCATACAGACTGTGCTTGGGGAAGGGCCCATGTAGAGAAGTTATCTGGACACTGATGATCTCAGTAGATACCCTCATGGGAACCCGGGATTCTGGGCAGCCCCAGGATACCTGCTATCTCCCTGAAGCACCTGTCCCCAGGTGACCTCATGACGACAGAAAGGACAAGAAGTGGGTTCATCCATCTTGCCACACCATTGGTGTATGGAATGAGAACACGCCCCATGTGTCAGTCCCCCAATCTTTACTCCATCTGAATCATGGCTTATGGAACCCTGCTGCCCCCAGAGGCCTGGGGACAAGGTAAGTCACCTTCTCTCCTTCTTCCACTCTCATGGCCCTCCAACTGCTGGCCTGGAAACAGGACCTCCTGTCTGCTCACACGCCCTCCCCTTCCTCTGTCTCTGGCCTCCTGCACCTCTGACCTCCTCCCCTGTCTCTGGAAAAGAGGTGTTTCCTCCACCCTCCCCTCAGCAGGCTCTGGAGGCACAGCGAGGCTGAGGGAGGAAAGGTGTCAGGGTGTGACTTTGACTTGGAAAAAATCAGGAGCTAGCGACTCTAATCTTAGTTCTGCCATGTGTCCCCAACACTGACACCGTCACCAGTGGGCACGAGACCGGTGTTACTGAATGACAACCGGACTCAGGACACAGGAACTTCCCTGCCATCCAGGCAGCCCAACCCAGGGGAATCGAGTAGGCCCAGCAACAGGCCTGTCTTTCAGTCTTGACATGAGTGCTGAGTTGTGAGGAGGAGCACCTGAGGAAAGCTCCAAAGATAAGAGCTGGGAGGACCTCAGAGATCAGAGAGCCACCCGGTCATTTTGCTGGAGGGGAAACCGAGGCCCAGGCATTATCAGCCGCAACACCGCCCACCACCGAGCAGGACTTTCCACCTTTCCACTTCCACACGCTCATCAAATCACTTCCACACCGAATTCCGAGTCCTGGATAACACAGCACCAGAGGTCGGAGCCCCGGCTTCTAACACCAATGACAATTCATTCAGTTTTATTTCCCCATTTTACTAATGAAAAACTAGGCTCAGGTGGGCCAAATAACCTGACCAGCCACAAACAGCCCAACTCTAGCTCAAAGCCAGGTGTGTCCGACCCCCAGTTGCATGTTGCATCCCCGCTGCTCTGCCAGCTACTTCTCCTGACCCTGGCCCCATCGCGAGGGAGGCAGTTGACTCTGGGCCTCCGTCTCCTCCGTCTGCAAAATGAGAAGTTTGGCCCAAATAATCTGTAGTCAGCTGCAGTGGGTGAGGAGCCGGACCGCTTGCCTCTGCCCTGCACATGCCCAGAAACCCCGGTGGTCTAGGGGGATCCAGCTTAGCAGGACCCGTGCGTGCTTTGTGGGCAATGTTTGTTTTAAGGAAAAGGTGCCGGCAGGAATGAAGGCAGGTAGGCAGGCAGGCAGGAGGGGAGAGGAGGAAGAAGCACTTTATTTATTTTTTATTTAGTTGTACATCTTGGTTGTTTTCCCCAGCCCAGGATGCAAACACAGGTCCTTGGGATGCATGGGAACTGTGCTTCAGCCAGAGGGAGGCAGTGGACCAGACCACTACTCCGCCAAGGCATAATTTTATAAACACCTGTCTAAATCCCTGTTTTGTCGGTTGTCATTGACTGATGACTTCTCTGGCTCCCTCTCTCCCTCCCTCCATGCCCCACAATCCTCTGTGGTCCCTTTCCTCCCTCATGCACCCACCCTCACTGAGCTCTGGGATGCTTTGTCTACCCTCCTCCCTTCACCCCTCCTTCCCTCTCTCCTTTCCGCCTCATTCTAAGGGCTTCAGCCTAAAGGACACTGACGTCCCCTTTACAAAGCTGGACACCTCAGCCCTGGACCTCAGGCTGGGACCACAGGCCACTGAGCCAAGGCCAGAAGACTTTGTAGAATATGCCACCACCCGGAGGAACCCACCCCCACATGACCCCTCACTGCCCACCCTGCCTCCAGGCCACAGGTGCATGCTCCCACCACCCTCCTGCAGAACCCCACCACATGGCGAGCTGGGGGTGCAGAAATGGGGCCTCAGCAGTGGGGGAGGGGGCAGAAAGATCCAGGCAAGGAGTCTGGACCAAGACCCCAGGTCTGGAAGACAGTCTCACTGCTGCCACCAATTTTCTGTATGACCTTGAGAAGACTCTTCCCCACTCAGAACCTCAGTTTTCCCACCTGGGGCACAGGAAGGTGGGACCCACTCATCTCCAGGGCTCCTGAGTTGCCCTGCCAGGTGCTCCAACCAGTTTCCTCCCCAGAGGCCCAGGGTCAAGCCTGCATGCCCGCCTTCCTCTTGGCTTCCGCCGGCTCGGCTGAGCAGGTGCTTAGTTCAAGCCTCTTTACTGAGCACCTGCTCTGTTGGGTGCTGTATTGAGGACTCAGAGTTCAAGGGGACAAGATAAGGTCCCTTGGGGGGCCTCCAGCGGTGACAGTTCAGGGTCCTAGATCCCCCAGGCTGCAGAGGTGGGGCGCCCTCTCTCTGCCAGTTGCATCCTGGTCTTATGTGGAGGCCACAGAGCAGATGCTGACTTAGGGAGATGGTGAGATCAGAGGGGCTTTGGCAGAAGCGAGCTTCCCTGAGGGGTTAAAGGAATTGAAGTCTCCAGACTGAGAGACTGGTATCACAGGGCTGGAGCATCGGGTCAAAGCTGACGCCTCAGATTGGAAAACTGACCTCAGAGGCCTTGCCTGCATGGCTTGGGGTGAGCCAGGTAGGGAGAAAGGACAGAGAAAGGACAGGATGGGGAAGAAGAGGCCTGCATGTGGGAAGGTCCCAATGGGCCATGCGGGGCAGGACCCAGGAGGGACCTCAGACTGTGCACCACCCACGAGGAGTCAGCTGGGGTTCCGGGACCTGAAGCGTCAGGATCTGCACCCACCCCCACATCCCAACAGCCTCCTGCACTCCAGCGACACCTCCCCACAACCCCAATTTCATGTTAGCCCCAAATCCGATCAGGTGTGGAGGAGACAAGGCCCAGTGCGCAGGGCTCTCCGCATCTGCAGTTGTCCTTCAGAACCTGCCTTGAGGACCAGTTCTCTGGTCTTCACTCCAAAAGAAGGGGTCCTGGGTGCCGGGCCTCTCCAGTCCCATGACCAAGGGGAGTGCTCACTCAGCAACTTCAGAGCCTACTTGTGAGGTGGGGGCTCCAGGAGAGCCCCAACAGGAAGAGGGCTGAGCCTTGCAGGGGAGAGATAGGCTGGGGGTGGAGGGGCAATAATCCCATAAATCTGAAACTGGAAGCCCTCCCAGCCTCTCAGAGGTACAGGGAGCTGGGACAGTATAAGACTGGGTGCTACTGGCCAAAACTCAGGAAAAGAATGAGTCTGCCGCCTCCTCTGGGGGCTCCCACCTGCCACTACCTGACAAACATTCCCAGAGCTAAGGGTCCCATGCTGGGCCTCCAGGGGGTCCTCTATTCCATGCAGGGTCTGAAAGGTGCTGGCAGGGTGCCCAGGAAGGGGAGATGCTGCAAGGAACCGATGCTTTGGGGACCCTGGGGCGTGGGGGGCCGGAGCTCAGGGCTGGTGGTCTGTGGGAGGGAAAGGGGCCTGCAGAGGGAAGGCCCCTCTCTGCGTGCTCTCACTTGTCTGCTGGCAGCAGCCCGGCAGGAGGAAGAGGCTGTCAAGACAGGAACAGGTGCAGGCCACTCAGGCAGATCCTCCCCTTGTCTCTTGCTCGCCCCCACGCTCCCCACACTGGGTGCACGCCTGGCCACGGAGCCCAGACAAAGACCCAGATGTGAGCACCTCACCTCCCCCTCGCCCCAGCCCTTGGGCCCTTCTACTCCCAGAAACTTGTCGGAACCCCTGGACTATTCGCTAGTCAGCAGAACCAGTGGAGAGAGGTGCTCTCTGGGAGGAAGGGGCCTCACGGGTGAGTGGCAGGTGGGAACCCTGGTGCAGACTCTCTCCAGAGCCTGAATTTCTGGACTGAAGAGGATGGAAGTTGGGGCCCCCAGCCTCCCGGCTGCCCCAGGCTGCTCTCTCCCAACCTCCCCTCTGCCCCCAAGCACACCCCACTGACTCTCCCTCTGCCAGTACTGCCCTCCCGCCAAACTTCACTCTCCCTGCAGGCTTGCAGGCTCACTCACACATCTGTTTCTCTTCCCGGTCTGCTCCTGTGCAGCCCGCCCCCCCGTACGCTCCCTCCTTTTCCCACCCAGCTCTCCTGCCCTTTCATCTCCCCTTTCCCAGCACCCCCAATCCCCCACTGAAGTTACTGGTTCCAGAGGCTGGGACTTCAAAAGGAAATCAAAGCCAAGATCCCCCATCAAAGACCAGGAGTACCCCTCTAGACTATAACTTTCCCTGACAGACACCCCAAGCTCCCCTGTCCTGCATCCCAGCACCCTAGGAAGCACATTCTGGGTCTGAGCCATGCTGGGAAAGCTGCTACGTTCAGTGGAAAGTTATCAGCACTGGGGATTCACAGCTGAAACATAAGGCAGCCAGCCCTTGGTTGTGTGACCTTGAGCAAATCACTGAGCCTCTCTGACCCACAGCTACATTATGTTTCAATGGGACTATCGCTTACCTTACAGGATTGTCAAGTGGGTAAAAGGAAAGAAAGTAGGTAAAATATCTAATATTATGCCTGTCTTATAGTAAGTACTCAATTAATTACTCCTCTAAATATGACTACTGTGGCAACATTACTCAGGAGTATGTAAGGTGAGAGCAAAGACTTCTGGGAGTAAGGGCTGCTGCTGCCCCCAAGGGCAGGAGTCCCCATGTCCCCAGTTCTGAGCCCTAAAGGAGCCACTCCACACCCGGACTCCCCGACCCCGTTCTCTGGGCCTGGAGCCCTCCCAGATGTAACGGCCCCTTGGAAGCACCCCCATCATCCCAGTACACACACCCTGTCTCCAGGCTGGGCTCCCCACCCCAGGCCACCTCTCCGAAACCACTGGCCCAGCCCTGCATCCCTAAGAGGGTGGTGGCACCTGGATGGGGTGGGAGGTGGGGTTGAGAGGCCAGGCTGCTTGTAGGAAACTTTTCTTGGCTCCAGACACAAGGGACCTTCAGGGAGGACGTGACTTGAGTAAGTCTCTAAACCTCCTAAAGCTTGTTTTCTCATTTGTAAAATAAGGGGTTAGTTGCCTCCAATCCTCCTTTGGCATCAGACTCCACATATACTATAATTCTAAAGAAGGAGGAGGTAGAACTCACAGCTCGAAGGCCCCTCAGGAAAGAGCAGGAGCTGATCTTCAGCCGGCCCCCCTTCCCACCACAGCCGTGGACTCCCCCACCCCCACCCCTCTCCAGCTGGTCCCTTTGCCAGACGTGACTGTCTCAAGAGTGAAGGGATCTGCTCTCCGGTCCCACCACCAGCCCTGACAGAGGCACACAGCCTTTTGAGGGATTCTTCTCCCTGTCTCCCTGTTGGGCATGTGCACCGGGAAGCTCAGAACCCCAGACACAGGTCAGGCCCGTGCTAGGACCTGCCTCTCCCACTGCCCACCCAGCCCTGCCCTTCCATGGATGTCTGCCTCTTTTCCTCCCCGGCCCCTCCCTGACTCCTGAGTCCCAGGGCTGCCTGTGGCAGCAGCCCCCACTCCAGGCCACCTGTCTCCACACACGGAGGCAGCAACTTGCTTCTACCCAACTTTCTGGCTGCACACACACACACACCCCAGGGTCCCAAGGTAACCAGACCAGAGCCATCCAACAGGACCTCACAGTGGTGGGAGTGTTTAACACCCGGGCGTGTTCTCCTGCACACAGCCCCAAATGCGTCCACAGTTCAGTGTAGGCTTTTTCATTTGCATTTTAAGTAGATACTGCAGGCTGGAGGCTGCCACCCGTGGGGCACACATAGGGGCATCACCAAACGCCCGGCCTCTGCCCCTCCCCTGGAGGCATATTCAGCTGAGGGTACCTTTCTGGGTGGTGAGGTGGGCATGAAAATGCCCCCCCCCCCCCCCGGGCAGCCTCCTGGTGCAGCCCCGAGGGGCCAGTGCCAGGTGTGGCCAGGTCAGTGCAGCGGCCAGTTCAGGGTGCTATGCTGTCCTGAGACCAGTTACTGGCCTCCAGTTGTGCAGGCTGGGAGCCCCGCAGGCTGAACCCCCATCTCTAAGATCCTGGATGAGTCTTTCCTTATCTCTGAGAATATCCTTTGCTCCAAGAACCCTCTTGCTTCTCTAGACCTGGAGGAGGTAGGAGTCCCAAGCTCACGCCAGGAAGGGACTTGGGAGCCAAATGGCAAAAGTCTTAACGCCAACCCCGAGAGGCCAGGCAGAGCAGGCAAAAGCCTTCCCCAGAGCCGAACAGGCTCCTCCAGTTCAGTCCCACTAGACAGAGGGACAAAGACCTCGGCGGTCTTTAGGGTCTTGGCCATCCAGCTGGTCAGACCCCTGCAACGAGGTTGGTGGGGCGGGGCGCCACCTGCTGGAAAGTCCGGGAAAGTGCCCCAGCTTCCTGTATGACTGCTGGAAGCCCCGCCCCAAGGTGAGTTTTCCCAGGGGAGGGGCTTAGGACCACAGGTGGGGCTGAAAAGCAGGATGAAGGGGACCCTGAGACGTCCCAGCCAGGGCTCAGGGTCAGGGGGAGCCTAATGACAGTCACCCCAATGCCACTCGCACTACTCCCCCTGTCCCACCCTCCTCCACTCCATTCCTCTGGACCCCTCCTCAGCTGAGTTCCAAATCTGCACTTTTGTCTGACCTTGGGCAAAGGGGCTCACCTCCTGAGTGTGTGGAGAAGAGAGAGTAATGTCCCTTCTCAGCCTGGAGACAGGATGGGGTGAATTGTGGGGTAAACCTGATGAGTATCGCTGTGTCCAGTTCTCTTCTCTGTACTTCCCCCGGTCTCTCCTCTCTTTCCCTAGAGCCCTTAGATGAGATCTGCCAGGCCCTGGTCCTCTAGACATTGCCCTACCTTTAGGAAGACCTTTACCTAGTATGGCTGCCACCTGTCACCCCCAGACCAGACCACTTCCTCCAGCTCTAGTCTGGCCCCGGGAATCCCAGCCCCTCAAACAACCATCCACACTGGTCACTAGGTGCTGTTCCAGGTCGCCCAGGACAGAAGTCTCCTCCTCCCTCCCAGCCCAACCCCCAGCCCAACGGAGCCCTCAGATTAAATGTCCCTCTTTCCACACCTAGTGTGGGGGGGACGGTGGGGGGGGCACAGCGATTTGTCAGTGAGCAGTTGAGCGTGACCCCTCCAGGAATTGAGTCCCGGTGAGCACCTGACTATGCCTGAGTGTGGGCAGGGAGCACTCCCTCCAAATCTTCCAGGCAGAGCTCCAACCCCGAGTCCTCCTTTGTTCCCAGGCTGGCCAGGCCCCAGCTCCAGGCCTGACACTACCTTCCCTCTCCTGCTGGGAAGCTGACATTAGGGTCACAGAAAGAAGGCAGTGGAGAGGACCCCAAAATGTGCCCCCTCAACTTTCTAGCATCCCTCGAATCCCCTCCAAACTCAAATATCATGGTCTTTCCCTCCCACTCCCCACCAGTTTAAGCACTGGAGGCAGAAATCCTAAAAGGGTGAAGCAACGGAGAACAGACTGCGCCCGTGACACCTCTGTCCCCTTGGCTGCTGTCAGGGCAGAAGGAGATCCTCCTCCTCCTGCTTCAGAAGTTTCAGGGCCAGTCCTGCTCCAAGCTGGCTGTCCTCTTCCTGGGAAGGAGCTGACCCAGGAGCCATGCAGAAGGCTCCCACCTTCCAGGCTGGCACAGACTGCATCTCCAGAGAACGCTGTGTGCACTGATGGAGAGAGTCCTGGGGACATCTGGCCAGGCCCTGGGGGCTGCCATCTGCTCTCACCCCTCATCTCTGTCCAGAGCCAGTTGGCAGCCATGGTCACCAGAGTACCTTGTAGAGTAGCCTTCTCCTTCCTCTGGGACCAATGAGCTGCCAAAGGAGGCAGGAGGGAGACTATATCCTCCCAACTGGACAATGATGGGGGGCAGGAGTGGGCCACCCTCTGGGCAGTTCAGGAAAGCCCTCACCTCCTACAGAGGATGATGTTCCTCTCCCAGAATTCCCAGCCTCATTGAGGCCCATGGCTCAGGAAGTTTCAGGGGGCACACTGGTGGAGTAGCGGTTTGGTCAGCCACCTTCAGCCAGTGCAGTCCACATACATCCCAAGGATCCCTGGGCCCAGAGGGTAACAGCCAAGAAAAACAACTAAATAAAATAAAATGCTTCTTTCTTTTCTCTCTTCCTGCCTGCCTAACTCTACTTGCCTTCATTTCTGTGTGCATCTTCCCTTAAAAAAGAAAAGAAACTTCAGGGGTTTCCATCTCTCCCCACCAATACTTGTACTCTCCAGAGCCTCTCAGGAGTCTTCTCAGGATCAACAGATTGAGTTCTTCCCTTCCAGACAGATAGCAGTTCTGGAGGAGAGAGGCCCAGGGCAAGGCCAGGGCAGTGGAAGGGCGTGCCCAGGTGAGGCAGCCTAAGAGGGAACGCATCTGACATGGCTGAGATGACTTTGCTAATCTTTGGTAAGAGAGCAAGCATGTTCTGTCAACTACATTCCCAGTCAGCCTCCCAGCCTCCTGCCCTGCCCCGTGCCCATCAGAGCTCAGTCCCCATCCCCTAACCACAGCTGTGAGCTCAGCTACAAGAGGTGTGAGAAAGGCCACAAATGGAGATCCCTCCCCTCACAGACAAACTGGCACAGAGAAGGACACAACCTGGGAGCATGCAGACCCAGCAAAGATCTGCTCATTTTAGTTCCACTTTCTATAGATCAGAGTGGCGGGTCAGTACGTCATAGCCTCTATCTCCTGACTTCAGCAAGGCCTCTGTGCAAATGCTGATGAGAGAGAGAAATACAGCTGGTGGGTTCAAGATGACTAACATCGGTGCCCTGAAATGTCTAGTGTAGTTTTACAGAAATTTCTCTTTGGCCTAGTTTCAAGTCTCTCACCGTTTCTTTGAAAGAAGAAATTGTACTGCTAGAGTTGAAAGGAAGTAGGAATATTCTGTAGAGTTAAGTTGGTACACCAAAGATCTATGAAAGATGGAAGTTTCAATTAAAAACAAAATTTAACAAAGAAGAATGCAAAGTCTTTTATCTAGGATCAAAGCTCAGTCACATATATTTAGGATTAGAGATTCCTGGTTTGGTTGCTGTCCATATAAATGATTTCATTGACGGCATGCTCAGAATGAGGTCACAGCTTTGGGGATTTACCTAAATTGATAGATGCAGCCTTGTGGCTGGTTAACTTGGCTGTTCAACAGCTACATCTGGGGCCCCATTTGTGTGTTTCTTGTATACTTGTTCTGTTTGTATGTGTTTCTGCTGTGTTAGCCTCAAGACTTCAGCTGTCCACCTAGCCTTCACTTCAGCTCACAAACTAGCTGCCACAGTTCCAGGCATCACATCTACATTCAAGTCTTGTGTAGACTGAGATCTGCTCTTCTTGTGTCCTTTTAAAGGGAGGAAACCTTTCCCAGAAACCCCCAGCAGGCTTCTCCCCCACTTTATGAGCTAGAATTGTGTCATTTGCAAAAAAAAAGTCCTTGTCTAAATCACTCCTTGGGAAGTGAACTTAGCACGACTCCTTAAACCAGTTAAAATTCTCCCTTTGGCAACTGGAGGAGGATGGGCACTTGATTAAAATCAGGTTCTGTGTTAGGAAGGAGGAAAGGGGATGACAGAAGAGGCCTGACTAGGAAATTAAAGGCATCTGAGCTGAGGGCAATGTGCCTTCCATCATTAGAGGTGTTCAGATAAAAGACTGATTTAACCTGCCAAAGACGTAAGAAAAGACTCTGGCATTGGTCAGGCTTGGATGTTATGACCCTGGTGTCCTTTCCAGTCTAGAAGCCATCTATCTTCTGCAATTCAATAATTCCACGTGCTTCACATGCACCATAAAGGATCCTGTCTCTCTCTAGTTGAGATCTCCTGGAGCAGATGTTGCAACGAATTAGACATACTCTCCATGTCTCTCAGTCTCACCCCGTCCCTAACTCCTCTCCACAGCCACTTCGGGACAGCTCCGAAGATCCCAAGGCCCAGGAGAAAGTTACAGGCAAAGACAGAGCCTTCTTCTGCCCAAGTGTGGGCTCTGGGGGATGTGGCTGGAGATGGAATTAACACCCACAGTAGCAGCGACATCTATGGAGTTGTCACTGTGCATAAGACAAAAGAACAAAAGGAGAACTGCCCATTGAATTCTGACTCAAATTGCTTACAGCATAATCAGAGGAAGAAGACAGAGCACAGAATGGAACCAGAAAAAATAGTAACCTATTTCCATAAACCACATGTGCAAATCTGCCAGGTTTCTTACCTCCATATAGAAAAATAATCATCTAAGATTGGCACTCAGTGAAGACAGACAGTAAATGCTCCAGGAACACAGAGGAAAAAAAGTCTTATTAAAAATAATAGTAGCTGATGATAACAACAACAAAAAGGGACTCTCCCAGATATGGAGAGTGTCACCAGCAGGGAGACTAAGTGCCAAGGGGAGACATCAGGAAAAGTATGCCCATTTCACTTCTGATGACGCTTTTGTACCCTTGCACATAAAAAATAGGACAATGGTGTTTTAAAAAGATAGTAACTCCTATGTGTTGGGCCCAGTGCTAGGAGTGTTAGGTATCTTATCTAATTTATTTCTCAATAATCCATATGTTCCACTGAAGTCCCTTTACAACTTTGGGAGTCTCCTTTTCTTTCACATTCAGATAAAAGGTTTCCACCACATGCTCTATCCCAAGAGTCCTAAGAATTGGGAGGCCTGGCATTTTCATGACCCCCTCATTCCATTTATTCTCCCATTTCTGCTCTGACTCCCTTGAGAACTGCATGCCTTATTTATTTATTTATTTACTTACTTACTTACTTATTGTCTTCATGTTGACCTGCAAATAAGGGGATACTGAAGCCAGACATTAGAGGGGGAATCCAGGAAGGCTGCCTTTTTCCTTCATTCTCCCCACAAGCATTCCTAACATAGGGCAGCACATGTGGAAATATTTTCTGAAAGTTGGGAGTAACTGGGGGAAAGTTAGCACTTTCCTAAGCCTAGAAAATGACTCAAAATGTAAAAACTGGACCTCAGGTTCTTTCAAGTTTCTCCCCTGCCAGTCACCTCTCCTGAGTTTCTCTCTCTGTCTCTCTGTCTCTGTCTCTGTCTCTCTCTCTGTCTCTGTCTCTCTCTCTGTCTCTGTCTCTGTCTCTGTCTCTCTCTCTCTCTCTCTCTCTGTCTCTCTCTCTCTCTCTCTCTCTGTCTCTCTCTCTCTCTCTCTCTCTCTCTCTCTCTCTCTCTCTCTCTCTCTCTCTCTCTCTCTCTCTCTCTCTCTCTCTCTCTCTCTCTCTCTCTCTCTCTCTCTCTGTCTCTCTCTCTCTGTCTGTCTCTCTGTCTCTCTCTCTCTCTCTCTCCCCCTCTCGTTGGTGTGACCCTCTCTTCTCACATTTCACTTTGGGGTAAGGGCTGGAAGGAGAGCCTCCCCGATCAAAAGGGTCATTTTCCTCCAGGAAGATCCCCACCTCCCTGTCAGTAGTTAGCAGCTTTCTCTAGAATGCAAAGGCAGCTAGAGACACAGTCACCACTACTTTTACAAGGGGAAACTGATGCCCGGAGCCATTAAGAAATGTGTCCAAGGTCACAGAGCTAAAACCTGGTGATTTCTGGGTTTGAACTGGAGCTGGCTCCAGAAACACTCTTTTTGACTCTGACACAAATCTTCAAAGAGTGGAGGCTGAAGGGACCTTAAAGGATGAAGACATGCCAGATAGAAAGCACGTGGCATGAGGCAGGACCAGACCTGCTGGCTGGAGCAGACCACGTGAGCAGACCAAGCCTGGAGCAGGAAAAGCAGAAACAGAGGTGGGTCTCCATTGGGGAGGACATGGGCCCAGGTTGCTGGGAAGGGAGATAAGATGAGGAAGCTCATTTGAAGGGAAAACCTAATGGACAGTTGGGTCCAATGAACAGGACTGAACTTGGAGGATGAAGAGGGAGGGGCCAAGAATGCAGTCCAGATCTCTGAAGCGAGACTGGGTGGATGTTCACTGAGGTAGTGACCATGGCAGGCAGTGGGGTGGGAGCATGTTCAAGGCCTTCAAGTTGGCACTTGTGAGGCTGAGGCGCCCATGAGGCACCGGCAGAGATGCTCTGAGCAACTCCATGTATGGCACGATGCTCCCGAGACAAGCCCGCACTGGAGCAGCGGTCATGGGCAGAGATAGTCATTAACCACCGGGCGGGGGTTAGGGGGATGAGCTCACACAGGAGAACATGCAGAGGGAGAGGAGGCGAACACCTTGGACACAACCCCAGGAGCACCCCCGGGAAAGGGAGGAGCCTGGAGAGAGAAACCAGCAGAGGAAAGAGAGAGGCCAGCGACATCAAGCCAGAAAGGGGCTTCCACACATCTAAGGCTGCTGAAGCCAGACTCGTCCAGAGCATGTCTGCTGGGTTTAGAACCCGAGTGTGGGTGGAGTGGGGGAGGGTTCCACCGACTCGGGAGACCACGGGCAATTCCACTCAGAGGAAACATGTCTGAGAGCCAATTTTTGTTGAAAAGCAGAAGAAGGAGGAAGAAAAGATAAGATGCTATCTGAAGAGATGGGCGGGGCAGGGAGAGAGGGTTTGTTTTGTCTTGAGAGGGGAGGGATGGGAGAAGGAGCCAGGTAGTGGGTGGGGGGAGATCCAGATGGAGTCAGACCAGAGACTTCTGGGACAGGGACAGACACTAGCTTCTCCCAAAGACCATCAAGACATCTGAGTGGATAGAAACCCATTAGGAGGTCGGGGCCTGAGTACAAACTGTGGCCCCAGGAGGGTCGCAGAGGAGGGAGATGGCACCTGATGAAGAGTCCCAGCCCCAGGTGGGAGGCATGTGTGGAAAGTGCTGGAGCAGCCTGGTCCTTCCGGGCCATGCCTGACCAGGGGCATCTATGTCCCATTGTCCTGGTGGTCAAAGAACAGATTTTTCCTCGAGCCTGCCCGCCTGCAGCCATCGGGAAGATGTCTACAGACCCAGCTCCTCCAGCCTCCCCAGTCAAGCCCTGATTACAAAGGCGGCCATTGATTGGCCATGTGCTGCTCTATTGTCCCTTTAGGCAATGCTTACCGGGCACCTCCCTTGTGCATGGGCTTACCTGAGTATGATACTGGAGCAAATCTATCCTGGCCCATCCCATGCAGCGTGCAACCTCCTACTTTGCTTATTTAATCCTATTTATTCCTATAGCAACCCTATGGGAGAAGCATTACTAGCTCCATTCTATGATAGAAGAAACTGAGGCTCAACGTGGTTCACATCAGCATATAGACAAGACTACCTTCACCTACTACCTTCAGAGGCTCTGCCCTCCAACCCAAGCTGACCCTGAGCTGCTGAGTGCAGATTCTCCAAGCTTCCTTCTCTAAGGTCCCTCCTTCCATTTCCTGCCTCCTTCCCTCTCCCCTTTCTCCAACCCTTTGGAGGAAAGTGATGTGTTTGAGTGCAGAGACCAGGCCTGACTGAGGGCTCCCTGCTCAGGCCCAGTCAGCTTGATCCCACTGCTCAGAGCCCAAGTCCCCTCCTCCAAGAAGGGAGGATGATCATCCAGGCGCTCCCTCTCCAGAAGGCCCTGGAGGATTAAATGAGGTCGGAGATGTGAAAGTGCTCTCTCTCCCAGACACTCACAGGCAGGGTTATTCTTATCCAAACCTCCTCTAGGCGGAAGCCCTGGCATCAGCAAATTACACACTCACTTGCAGTCCCTGTGTTTCCTGTCCCAACTGTTTGCGCTGCAAGTCCTCTGCTGGCTCTGTAATGACAGGGTTTCCTCTTCTAAAGGAATTCCAGGTGTTGTCTAACAAAAGGAAAGGGCCTGTGGGCCTTCCCTGTACTTCACAGCCCTGAAGAGAGAAGCCTAACATTTATTGAGCATTTATTACATCCAGGAGCTAGAAGGGGCACTTGGTCCTCCGCGCTTCCTTTATTTCTCACAAACCCTTAAAATGAATTACTACTGTTGGACTTTACAGATGAAAAATTAAGTTTGCATGGGAAGGAGCCAAGCAGTGGTGGAGGTCACCTTTGACTTGAACCTAAGCCTGTCTGATTCCAAAACGGATGTGTTTCCCGCTAAGACGAGCACAAGGCTGCCTGGAATCTCTGCTGAGACCCCCACCCCACTCGGCAGCCTCTGCATCGTCACCGTGTGACCGTTACTGGTTGCCTGCCTGCCCACCACTGCACTCAGCAGCCCGCTTTTTAAGGACTACGTTCGATTCATCCCTGTATCCCAAGTTCCAGCACAGTGCTGGCTCCAGAGAAGGCATCAGCATTCAACATTGGCTGAATGATGAGGTGGTCGAAGAATCATTTTTTGACTTAAGGATAAAATGATGACTCTCATACAAATATGAAATCAACCTATGCCAAAAACCGTGTTCGTTCATTCACTCTTGGCGGACCAGTAAGATGTCCTAAGTTCAAAGGAAAGCTTTAAAGAGCCTCAAATCTAGACGTCTTGGCCTGCTCAGACTGTCATCACAAAATACCACAAGCTGGGAGGCTAAGCAGCAGCTTATTTCTCACGGTCCTGGAGGCTGGAAGTCTCACTGCTGGTAGGGCTCTGCAGGCTCCCCTCTGGCTGGTAAACTCTACCTTCTTACTGCTCTCACATGGCCTTTCTTGGGGTGTGTTAGAGGTGAGGAGGGGAGCTCTCTGGTGCCTCTTCTCATAAGGACACCAATGGCATCCAACCAGTTTGACTGTGGTTCACCTAAATCACTTGTTGGCCACATCTTCCAGCACAATCACGCTGGGGTTAGGGCTTCAACACAGGAACTTGGAGAAGAAGGGTGTGGGATAGACACATTCAGTTACAACAATAGGCAAATATGGAATGAATGCTGAAAGCAATTTACAGACAGATGTAAAATGAGCCTATCCATGGGGCAATAATCAGTTGCATTCCACTGAACACAATTTAGTTGTGTTTCTAAAGACAACAAGCATTTATATGATTACCAGTTTTCTACAACTTCTAGAGCTGTGAAAGAGCTCAAAGACAATGAAAGCCTGAAAAACACACAGAAGAGCGTGCTAATCAGTACACCCAATAATATTTTTGGTCCAGTCCAGTCTTTGACAATTTTACCCTCTTGAATGAAGCCATGGGCTGCTGCGGAAGGGTCCACTCCCCTAGACATCCCACAATTCCATCTCTTGAGATTGCAGTTTCGCACACTTCTCTCATCACCTACCTCCACCTGCAGGGGGCGTTTCCACAGCCTGGCCTTTTCATTGCCTCTCAACTCCCACCCACAGTGAAACTACCATCCACACTTGCATTTACAGCAGCCTGTGTAATATCTCCTTTGTCCCGACTGGCATTACAATGTCACAAAAAGGAGGGATCTCTCGGGCTGAACAGTCAAGGGCTCAGGTGGGCTGAGGAGAGGAGGGCCCGGCAGCACTTGGACCCTTAGTCACTCACATCAGTTCATGGCCCATGGAAGATGTTCTTAGCCCGAAGAAGAGGGTGCATTATACAGCCCCCAGAAAAACAACATCCCCAGACTGCTCAGGCCCCAAAGGCTCATTTACCAACTGGGCACTATCAATGAGTTTCAGGTCTTGCCAGAAACTGCACCTGACATGGGACTGAGAGTATAAGAGAAAAACCAGGACTGTGGAGGAGGGCCCCAGGGGACAAGCAAAGGAAGCAAAGTCTGGGATTTCCAAATGCCAAGCAGAGCCCAGCTAACTCACAGAGAAATTCAGTCTTGATTACACATCCTTTGGAAATCCAAAACCATTTCTGATGTCTTTCTCTGCCATCCTTCAACAAAGGTCAAGTTCTACCTCTAAAATGGAGTCTGTGGTACAGGTCTGTGGTGTCTATTTCTGGAAGAACAGTCCATGCAAACTGGCCATGAGCAGTGACATCCGCACTCCTCTATCCTGGAGAACATCGAAGGCCCATGTTCCACATCCAGCCCTGCTCACCTCCCAGTCTCACCTCTTGTCACTTCCTGATCATCACCTCTGTTCTGTTTTACCAGCTCCTATTAGCCCTCTGCACACCCCAGGTCGTTTTGTCACTGTGGGCTGGGGAGGTCTCTCCCCAAAGGCAGAGCAAGAAGAGAAACTTGACCCAAGTCCTCTGGTTCTTTTGATTCATTGCGAGAAAGAATTCAACGAAAGTCAGAAATGGGTACTGGAATGGAAAGGGTTTATTAGAAAAGAGAAAAATACATACTCGGGGATGAATGTGAGCATATTCTAAAATGAGTCATGCTGGGCTCTGTTGAGGTAGACCTTAATAAAAGGCTGGGTTTACGACGTATTCATTAGGAGAGGTAGGCAGTGTTTCTAGGGCTTCTTCCAAGAAAGGGAGGAGACTTCTCTCAGCCCCTGATTTTCCCCTTTTTCTTCCTTAAATGGGATCTCTAGAAGGAAGATGGCATCTGCTCCATGATTGGTAAAGCGGATTGGGAAAGATAATTCTGTTATAACAGACTCTGGGTTCATATAATTAGGTTAGACGTCAGTTTGAGGTCACCTTTGGTCCTTTTTGGGGCAATATTTTGACCATCACCTGGTCTCGCCAGTTTCTAAATCAGTAAATGCTTAAAACCCCATTTTTTGCCTGCTAAAGATTTGCCTCAGTTTCTCCATGACTTTACTGGTGCTGTTTCCTCTGCCTGGAAAACCCATCTTACATCCTGAGAGATTTATCGCCCCTCCTGAATCAAAGGGACAGTGTCATGGTCATTTTTCAGCACTTCACTGTCAGCAGCAAGGGCCAGAATCCAGGAGTCTCCACAGAGGCTGGATCCTGTCCATAGACCCAAATCAGCCATGGACCTGCCTTTAGCCACCATCTTTATAGCCCTCAGAGATGGACCTGAAGTGGAAGAAGAGGAGATATTAGCCAAGAAAGAAGAGGGGATAGTGCTACTGGTGGAAGGAACTAGCATTTGCGAAAATTCAGTCAAGAGAGAACATTTCCTAGGAAAGGAAGTGAAATGAAGGAAGGACTGGAGATGGAGCCAGAGGAAGAAAACCAGTGAGATCAGCAAGGACCTTGCAGACCCTTGAGGGCCCCTGAGAAATCCAATTTAAAAATTGGTGAATGATTTGAATAACCATTTTTATTTCTTCCAAAGAAGTATAGTTGGTGAATACACACATGAGGCACATCCTGGTGGCTCAGGCACTAAGCTGGTCACTGGAGTGTGGAACATGTAAGGCCCAGCACCCGGGTTCACCCAGGACTGGGAGGGAACACCCAGAAGTAAACTAACAATGAGTAAAAGTGTTTCTTCCTCCTCCTCATTTTCCTTCTTTTGAAAAAAAAAAAAATGCTTCTTCCTCCTTTCCCCTCTCTTTAAAAAAATTAATAAGCACTTAAAAAGATGTTCAACACCATTAGCCATCAGAGAAATACAAATCAAAGCCACAGTGGACATTATGTTACCCCCACTAGGGTAGTAGAGTTCCCATATGACTCAATCATACATTCCCATGTATGTACCCAAGATTAGAAATAGATATCCATATAGTACTTGTACACTGATATTATAGCAGCATAATTTAATCAGTCAAAAAGTGGAAACAACCCAAATGTCCATCAATTAATGAATGGATCACCAAATGTGCTTTTATCCATACAATGAAACATTGCTCAGTCATTAAGAGGAATGAAGTACTGATGCTACAAGATGGATGAACCTTAAAAACACTATACCAAGTGAAAGAAGCCACATAAAAAGCTACATATTGTATGATTCCTTTTAAATGAAATGTCCAGAATGGGCAAATCTTCAGAAACAGAAATCTGATTGGTGGATTCTCAGGATTAAAGGGCCATAGGGAATGGCTGACGCTGGTACCAGGTTTCTCTTTGATCTGATAAAAATATGGTGATGGCTGCACAATTCTGCAAAAATATTTAAGACCACTGAATGGTGTACTTTAAAATGGTAAGTTTTATGGTGTGTGAATTATATGTCAACTTTTAAAAAGGTAAGCTTTCCTTGAAAGGTTATAAGGTTTTAAGCTGGGGAGTGAGATGAAATTTATGAAAGAATGTGCTCTGGTCACAGGTAGAAAAGAGACTGCAGGCAGAGAAATCCTGACAGCCATGAGGCTGACACAAGAGTCTCCATGAACGATCACAGTGACCTGTTCAAACGAGGTGGCAGTGGAGATGGAGAGGAAAGGTCAGGTCCAAGAAGCACTTAGCATGGATGGAGCAGGTTCATACCCATAGTCATAACTGAGATGTGCAGAAACAAGACTTTCTTTCTCTCTCTGTAATTGAGTAGAACTTCCTCCTTGCGCTGGTTTTTTAAATGGTCCTCAAAATATTTTGACAGTCCTTCCTTTAGAGTGGAGTCGCACTCCCCTCTCTTGAGTGTGGACCAAACCTGGTGACTCATCTAATTAGAACGTGGCAGAAGAGAGGCTAAGCAACTTCCACAAAAGGACACATCTGATTCTCTCTCCCTCTCTCTCTCTCTCATTACTTTCTCTGGTCAAGGCCCACTGTCACACCAGGAGGACACCGAGCACTGCAAAGAGGCCCGTGGAGAGGAAGGAGTCCTGCCTGCGGCAGTCTGTACCTGCTCCCACCCAGAGAAGACCTCACACCCAGTCAAGTCCTCGGATTCTCCAGTCTGGAGCCTTTGGGTTTCCCAGTTGCTACTTCAGTCATCACCAGGCAGAGCCCATCTGTCCCTGCTTGGTTTTCACTCCCTGAATTTCTGACCCACAGAAACGGACAGAGATAATAAATGTCATTGCTGTGATACCCCACTAAGTTTTAGGGTAATTTGTTACACAGCCCATACAGTTCCAAAGCCCTTTTCTTTCTTTCATTTTAATTAATATTTATTATCCCTTCTGTTCAAAATGCTACATCCATTTTTGAATACTGACATTGCATCTCCATCTATATGTCACCCCACACCCTCCACCAGGGCTCCAGGGCCCTATGCCACCACCTTTTCCCCTCTTTCCTTCCCTCCCCCCCGCCACCCCCCACCTGGCAGCCGCCATCTTGTGTCGTGTGAGTTTTTTGCTCAAAGCCCTTTTCTACTGATAGCAGAGAACATTTAATCCTGCCAAGTCAAGGTCACTGAGTCCCTTCCCTTTTAAAATTTTACTTTGGGATCTAAGAGCACCTGATTCCAAATTCAACTCAAGTTCAACTTCCCCATTAGGGCATCCGATTCTTTGTATATTTGCTTCCTTTCTAGGAGGCCTCTTTCATGGAAAGAGGCTCACATAACTTCACAGCAGCCCGCAAGGAGCCCCCATCCTATACCCAGGGCCACCTGTCCTCTGCGGTCTTTGGGTATTGCCGTCTGTTTGGGCTCCTCTCCCGTCACAGTGACGGGGATGGGGTGCCTGGCAGGGTAGCCTGACATCTAGTAGTGTGGCTCCTGCCCAGCACAGGGGAGTCTGTGAGGGTGTGAGTGGAGATTAAAATGCAAGCTGCCCCCTGCTCAGGCAGAGCACAGTCACTGTCCATCCAGAGGACAGAGGGCCTGTGGTGAGCACAGCAGCCCTCCAGCACCCAGATCCTCTGATGCGGGACACTCCCAGGACATGACAGGGGAATGAGGTTGAGGTCCTTACCTCAGGCACAAATTTAAGATAGTGCCCCAAAACTCCACAATTAAGAGAAATATTATTTTAATACGGTATTTGTAAAGAGTCAAAATCAATGCCCAGAGTACCAGAACACAGTATCAAGCTTTTCAGAGAGGCAAGGTCTAATCTGCCATGTGTGCCATCTTGTCTCATTCTACTTTTGTCCCTGATTCCAACAAAACTTTGCTTATAAAACCAGGCAGTCAGCTCAAGGGTCCTGGCTTGCTGATTTTATTTTATTTTATGAAGTATTGTATGAAATATTATATTATTATTATAAAAACATTACTGAATATTGTTTTTCTTGATTCCTGGTTTGCTTCCCTCCTGTTAACCCTGACTTGTCCCACCAGCCCTCATCTCTCAGATTGGATTTCCTCCACACCAAGAGGAAGGCGGAGGCTGCTGCAAGAGGTGGTGTCTCAGTCCCCCACGCTGCCTAAAAGACACCCCTCTGTTCTGCTGTGTTTACCTCCTGCTGCCGAGGAGCTGCCTAAACTGAGCACCAGAGGACTGTCCAGCTGCCTCGAGCTTGGCAGGCTGACCTGAGGGTCTAACCACCACTGAGGGTCTGGTCTGTAAGTGAAAACGGGCTGAGGAAACAAACAGAACCCAACCAGTCCTTCTCCCCACTCCCTGCCTCTTTTTGGGGGGCTCCCCAGCTTCCCAGGAGAGAATGCCTTCTGTATGGTTGGGCCACAAGCCCTTGCCCTGTGATTAGGTTTTGTTTTGGTTTTTTTTTTTCATTTATGTATTCATTTAGTCCTTTATCTCACAATCAGTAATCTCTCCTCTGTGCCAAGCACTTGCTAGATTCTAGAGAGACAGAGGAAAATCCACTACTGATGGAGTGAACAAGAAGCAGGACCAACGTGCACAGAGAATGATAGGTAAGTCTTGTACACAGAGGGCAACGATCAAAGTGCATGCAGGCTTAGTTGTAGCATGGAAGACAGGAGGAGTCCCTCCCTTGCCTGGAAGCCTCAGGACAGGGGAGGTTTGATCTTCCTAGTCAACACTGTGTCAATAGCTATTCCCCCGAGGGAGAAGAGCACACACAGGAACCTAGAGGATCAGCGGTGAAAACAGAAGCGACAGGATTGATTTAAGGAGAGAGGGAGTTGTTTCAGCAGTGGAGTATTAGGTAATTTACGTGAGCTCATCTGTAACCTGGGACAGGCATGCCCCCTTCTGAGGTTGTTGAGCTGATTAAACGAGATACATCAAACACTTCGCAGAGGCCCGCCTAGCTCCATGCAAGGCACCAGTGAGCACGCTGGTAACTGCCATTCCTCGTTAAATCTCCCATCCACAGCAGAGGCATTGCCTGGGAATAAAAGTAAAGAAGAGATAGATTTTTTTGCACGTGAAGAAAGGTTAATTCAATCAACACTTAAGCATCTATTTACTATGTCCCTAGACACTCTATGGCAAACTTTTAAAAAATTCAATGATCAGTCCCAAGTTTAAACTAAGCCTTTTTGGAGTTTAACGCCAAACTGTTTCTCTCTTAAGCTCTAGATCTTACCAATCAAAATCTCTTCGCTGGTAAATTATTGTATCTGTGTCTGAGTGGAAAAATCCATTCAGCGACTCAATGGATCCCTTTGTCATAGGATGCGGCCGCTCTCCCTAGAGTAACCAAGTCATTGCCCAGTGGGGACAGGCCCCCCCCCCCCAATAGAACCCACTACTTTCATGTTTCAAAAACATTATTCAGCCTCTTAGGAAACTGGTAAGATTTAGGGATGAACTTTGGGGCATGGAGGACACAAAAGGCTTAGACTCAAGCGGCTTGACGTATAGAAAGATTTGTCTTTGGGGAGACTTTTATGTTCCCCCTCCTGGCGAACAGAACATCCTGCTAGACCATTCCACGAGGTGGAAAACAGAGTGCATGTATTTGCTGGGACCCACTCCGTGTCCTGCTCTGTCAAAGGAGCCCCACAAAGGCCTGGAGAGCTCTGCTTCTGTGACTTCCACCCTGAGGCACCTTGTGAAGATCGGGGTCGGGTCGTCCCTACTCTTAGGTTACCGTGTGCTTTGCCATTCAGTACCAGGGCTCCCAGCATTCAAACCCTGCCCTCTGGGAAAGCACTCTGCTATTTGCGTTGTCCACTCCTATTTTCTAGCCTTTAAAAAAAGACACAGTTAACCACATCCTGGTGGAGTGGCAGTGCAGCTCTACCTCCATCCTAAGGCCCCAGGTTCACATTTCAGGGCCCGGGAGCTCAACAAAGATGCATAACTAAATAAAAAAAAAATAAGCAAAGACTTCTAAACATATATACGTATATATATATATATATACGTATATATGTATGTATATATGTATACACAGTCACATTGGAAAATCCAACCTGTCTTTGACCATGTCAAGAGAACCATAGAAAGGATTTATGTCCAGCCTGAGCTGAAGTTTACAGAGGAAAGCTGTCCCCTCCCCTCTGTGGGGCTGGCTGGCCCCCAGAGGTGAAGTGACATTGGGATCCTGACCTCTGGCCTCCCTGTTACCCCTCCAGAGGGGTCCAGCAATTGCCCCCTCCCTGCCCTTTTGGGGCACCTCCCTTGTCATTTGATGTCCACAGAGAGGTTTTCCTTCAGCCACTGGCAAGCCACCACTCTTGACAGAGGAGCATCTTAGCCCACAGGCAGACTTCTCAGAGGGAGAATTCTTCTGGGCAGTGAGGGAAAAACAACAAAACACCCTGAGAAGCTCCTGATCGCCTTGCTTCCTCACAATAAGACATTTCTCTTTTCTTGGCCAGATCTCTCTATTAAGTGTTCGCTGTGTGTAGGCACTAGGGATAAAATGAGTAAATGAAGACATAGCCGTGGCCCAGGAGCTCCCCTCTGATGAGGAGACAGGTGAGAAGGTAGGTTGGGTGAGCATCCAGGGGGATTTCAATAAGAACCCCCAATTCTGGCATTCCCTGCTCCCCAGCACCCACAAGGCCCCGTTAAAATTAACTCCACCAATTAAAGGCGTGGTTAGGAGACAATGCTGCCTGTCTTCCTCTTTATTTTTAATTGCAGGGCCTGGCCTAAAGTTGTCAAACCATTTATAATTAGAGCAGAGCTCTGAGCAGGAGGCCGGGAGGGAAAGCGAAGAAGAGGTGGAGGAGATGGGGCTCCCATCCCAGTCCCTCCCCTATCCTCTGGCCGGCCCCAGGCTCATCTGCCTCCGTTGTGACAGGCTGCTGCCCCACTAATGGACTGGGTGGCTGGGGAAGCACTCTCCATTCGCTGCCTCTCCCCCTCGCCTTTCAGCGCACACCCTGATTATAGTCATTAGAGAGTCACCCTGAGCGACAGGAAGACAGGCGGGTGGCGCATGGGTGGCCTGGGAGGTGGAGGTGGCCACAGGGTGAGGCAGGACCCACTGGAGCTGGAAAGCAGGCCTGGAGAAGGAGCAGGGTTGAGGCTGCTCTCTTACCCTCTTCCTGCGGGGAGGCATCCATCTCCCCTCAAAACAACCTACAGTTGGCACAGCCAGAGCCATGTGACAGCACCGCGAGAGGCCCAGTTTTGGGGCCCCAGAAAAAGGAGGTGCCCACCACTGTCCTCTGGGCTCTAAGTGGGCTCCAGGGCAGCCCGCAGCCACAGCCGCTTCAAAGCCCCTTCCACTCTCCCCATGACCCGCCTCCTAGAGGGCTGGGAGGGGAAAGCTCAAGAGACCTGCTCCCCAGACATCAGCCCGCTGTGAACTTGACCTGACAGCTCAGGACCCAGGGCCTGCCCACTCCGCTCAGGCCCAAGGGCATGGAGCCTGCCTCTTCTTGTCCAGGGAAACTCCTCTGGCTAACGGGTGGAGGAGGTCTAGGGAGGGGGCAACCCAGATCCCTGAGTTTCCAGCCCACACTATCCATCAGTGCCAAAGGTGCAGAGGGCAGGGAGGCCAAGGGGACTGTGAACCACCCAGCACCATGACCTCCATCTTACCAGCCAGGCCCAGGGCTCCCCCTGCACTCCAGCCCTACCCCTTCCAAGGTTGGGGCCTGAAACCAGGCAACCTCCTCTCCCCATCTCCCACCCAGCCTGCAATGACCAGGGTCGATGTTATCCTTGACTTGAGCCCTGTGTTCTATAAACAGCAATGATTCAGAAATCCCCGGTTCTTTCGTGTTCCAGAAATAGGCTCACTGAGGAGAACCCTCCTTCCCTATATACCCTAAATGAGACTCAAAGATGCCACCTTGTTAACCTCTGAAACAGACCCTGCAAATGCCCACTTTTTGTCTCATTAATGATTTGTCCCATTGGCCAACTTGGACAAAAATGCCTGCTATTGACCCCAACAAACTTTGACCCACCCACAGTCTGAACCAGTATGGAGCTCCAGGAACCAGCAGGGAAACCTTCCAGTCCAGCCACCTGCTCGTCTCCACCTGCTCCACTCATCCCGACCCTACGTCCAACCCTTCTAGTCATTTGCTTTTCCCAATTTAAAAAAAGTCCTTCTGTCTGACCTTCAAGGCACTGATTCCTCTCTATTGCTGCAGTCTCTCCTCCCCTAAGCCCACACATTCTTTATTTGGCTCAAGAACAAATATCATTCCCCCCTGAAATCGCCTCCCACAGCACCCACACCCAGTGACCTCCAGGCACCTTACCTGCTCTGTGGGTCACCAGGTTAGAGATGAGGTTAACTGGTGGGCACATGGGAGCAACCCTCTCTCAACTCACAACCAACTTCCAGACCCGCCCTTGAGAGACTTTCCGGTTAGTAAGAAAGCAAGCTTGCTCGGGCACTGATTCTGCGCCAGGCACTGTGCTAAGAACTGTTACTGGCATGGCTCCTGTCCCATTTTTCACTTGTAGAGTGAGGACCACTCTCTCCAGCCACAGGATGGCAGCTTCATGGGCAGGCGGCATAGCCTGAAGTCTCCCTGTGTCATCCTTGCCTCAGAGAGTCATTCTGAGAGTAAACATCCTAACATACACACAAGTGCTTAGCACAGGGCCTGGCGCACCACACCATAGGAGCTGCATAAGCCCCTGCTATTATTAGCATTACCACAACCACTGTGTTCCACGGCCAGGTCGTGTTGACTTCAGTAAGTTGCCCAAAGCCTTACAGCTAAAAGGTATCAACTTCTAACATGCTGCATAATTTACTTCCTAAAACTCCACTGTTTACTTCTCATAGTCACTGCTTAGTGGTCCCACAATGAGAACATGAGCACCACGGGGCAGCACTCGGTTCTGCTCATGGCTGCGTGTTCACCTAATACCTAGAACAGTCTAGAACACAGGACACTCAATAAATTCCGTCAAATGGATGGGCGGAAGAAAGAACGCCAAGGAACGTGTCCCAACCTTCATGCTCTCAGGCGGCAGCCTTTCAAAGTCAGCCCTAACAATTCCCCTGCCAGGAGATGACAAATACCCAGTCTCCGTAGCCCCATTAATAATAATCCCTTTACTCAGATACAGCGTTTGTGGGTTTCCAGAAAACTTTCATGCGCATCACCTGGTTTGAACCAGTGTGGGTGTTCTTGTCACCTCCATTTTCAGGAGGAGAAGCTGGGGTCTGCAGGGGCACCTCCCCCAGCCCTCCCCCATCCTGGGCCAGCCCCGCACCATCCCACCCCCACCAGCCTGGAGAAGGAGAGTCCCAGCTTCCCTTTCTGCTTGCTAATTATCCTTTTAACTGGCGCTGGCGTATTTTTGCCTTGCGCTCTGCCGGTTTATTTTTATCCACCTCTCTATAATGGCATCAGGCCGTTACTCAGGGAAGCTCCCGTCTCTGCGCTGCTCCCCAATTTACAATTGCAATTATGATCTCCAACAGAAACACATGCAGCTGGCGTCAATTTTAAGCAATATTTTGATCATAATAATTAAAAAAGTAACTTATGGCGTGCACGCATTAGATAAATTAATGTTATTCCAAGGCTCTGCTGAAAGGCACGCAAGGGAGAAAGGAAGGAAGGAGGGCACAGAGCTCCCGGTGTCTCCGGGCCTGGAAGGCTGTCTCCGTCCAGCACTGGCTCCTCGGGGTTCACAAATTCCCTTTCACAGGAGTCTAGTAGCTATGTGTCCTTCAACTTGATGCCGCATGTCCCCTCCTCTTCCCGCCGCCCCCCACGTGAAATTGATGGTTATTAAGGTATTTGGATATAAACAAGCACATTTTCTTGTCACTGCTCCCCGGGTCTGCGACAAGCAGCAAAAAGGATGTCCACATCTCTCTGTAACTTGCTGTTCTAAACCCAAATGAGGGCAGGACCTGAGGGTTAAGGGGCTGGGATGGGAAATGACAAGGACTTCTGTTGTCCCTTTTCCCCAGAACACACAGATGCCATGCAAGCACGTGTGTGTGTGTGTGTGTGTGTGTGTGTGTGTGTGTACAGCCCTGCGGCCATATACCCATTCATACATTCACACCCTGGCAATACACACACACACACACACACACACACCTGCCTACCCCAGATACAGGATTCACACACACACACACACACCTCACACCTCCATCCACAGGTAAATCCATACAATGAAACACATCTACCCTCATACACGAGCTACAAATATACACCCCACATGCCCATCCACATGCGAACTCACATACACGAACACAACTGACACATCTACTGTACACGCACACAGATATTCATGCACTGGCACCCCGCACATAAGCAGGCTGCTCCCAGGCACACAAGTCATCACCACAGGCATCCTCACACCCCCACCCACCCAAACTCTCCTGTGTGCACACACAAACACACACGTCTGCATGCATAATTACAGGCACCAGAGATCCAATGTTCTGCTCATAGACACAGAATTCATAATCACAAATAAGGCCTACACAGAGTCTCACAATGAAAGCCACAAACACACACACACAAGCATTCTCTCACACACACTCCCTTCTCTCTGCACAGGCGGGCCACCCGGCCCTGAGAGCAGGCCTGTCTCAAGGCAGGATCAGATGTTTTTTTTCAGCTTTTGAAGGCTCCCCAGGCCAGATGACAACTTCCCACAAGAAGAATATGCAGATACTCAACCATTTTCAAACCCATCCAAGGACTTACTTACATCCTTTCTGAAATACCCACCTCTACCCCCCAGGTCCCCAGGTTAAGTTCCCTGATCTGGGGGTCCCATGCAAGGCTGTTCTACCCCATGAAGGTGTGTGTACACATGGCTAGAGTGGTGGAAAGGAAAGGGGGAACCCTGTTGGCTTTCAGGAATGGTTTATTTGTTTTGTTTTAATGGTGAGCATCTCTACTTTGGTAAATGGTTAATTAAAGAAAGATCTATTTTGGCAAAAGATGATTTAATAAAAACAAGTGCTAGTCTTGCGCCCTGCCCTTGAGACTGGCAGGCTCCAGGCCTGTGACTTGCCCATGCTGTTTCCAGGTGTCTGAGGCAATGCTGGGATCCAAATCCAGGCTCCCCCACTCACTGATGAAGTGGCCCTGGTTTTCTCATTTGTCCCTTACCTGCTCCTCAGAACTGTCCAAGGCCCGGTGCCTGCCATTTGTAGGTGTGTTGTTAGGCCATTCTGACGCCTGGGCCTTCTCCGGCTCTTGGTGCACCTCCAGCCTCTTGTCACATCAGCCTCTTGCACCTGCTCCCTTCTCTTCCTCCACCTCTCCTGCCCCCTAGAGGGGGCACTCAACCCCAGACCTCTGTTCTTGCGTTTCTACTCACCTCCTTCCTATCGCCTTTCAGGGTGGTTGAGGGAAAGCTATAGAATTGGGAGGCAAAAGATGAGAGTTTGATCATGTGTCCATGGGATAAGTCATTCTGCCTCTTGGGAGCCTCTGGTTCCCTGTCCATAAAAGGGGATAATGACACCTGCCTCCCCATCTCCCACGGCTGATGAGGCTGGGTCTGAGCAAGTACCTCGAAGCTATGAAACATGCCAGTTGTCCCAGCGGGTTTTATCCCTTCGTCTCAGAACATCCTCTCCCAAACACCAGCAAGTTCTTTCTACCTGCAGACCCCTTCCTCTGCCCCGAACACTTTCAAAATCTGTCCTTCAGCCGCCACCACCCCCCAGCCCCGCCCACCTCTCCTTGCCGTCCTGTTTCTCCTGTGTCCACTCCATCCTTCTCCAGACCTTGGTCTGCTCCCTTCAGTCATCACTGTTCTCTTTCAACTTTCAACCCTCCTCTATTTTCCCTCGTCCATCTCCCCTGAAACTCCCTGAGCCCATCTCTGGTTGTCTGCAAAGTTACTGGCTATTTCCTCGCCCCCAGTTCTCCCTGTAGCCCTATTCATGCTCCTGATTGGCACAGCCCACCTTCTTCAGGCACCAGCTGTTACAGATAAAGTCCAGCTCCTTCCGCATCATTTTCCGTAGCCCTCACAATTCACCTGTTTCCCACCCGTGAGCAAAGTACAGGTGGGCATTTCACCCAAACTGAATGAAAACACCCAAACACACCTACATCAGGGTCTCCCCACGCCTGGGCACCGCCAGCCCCTTTCCCGAAAGTCCTCTGGAGTCCCTCACTGCCCTTTTAACTCCACTTAAAGCTCAATTCCCAGCTAAAGGAACCTCCTTCCTGAAGTCTTTTCTGGCGGTTCCAGCTACAGAAATCCCTCTCTCTACTCAGGTTACCAGGCCAGGGTTTTTCCTTTAAAACATTTTTATTATGAAAGATTACAGACATACAAAAATGTGTAATCATGTAACAAATAGCAGGTACCCCCAAAATTTTGAGTATAGCCTTTTATTCTTTCAATATTATGCACGCACGTAGTTTAAAGAGCTGCATAATTCTACCGGATTTGATACGGAAACAAAACACAACAGCAGCAACTCCATTTTTCACCCCCCATCCCAGGCAGAGGCAGCCACTCCCAAGAGGCAACTCCTTTCAATGCTTTTAGCTGATTCTTTTGATGTTTACCTCTACATCTCTTTAAAATGTGCTTATATTGCTACTTCTTTGTTTTTCCTTTTCCGCATTATCTATTGACTTTCCACTATGTAAAAGGAGGATTTGAGTTTCTTCCCTTCTATTCCCGTCACACGCACACATTTCTCACCCCCTCCGCCTGAAATTTTATTTATATGATAATTGTCGCTAGATCAGTATTTGCACCATTACGACTCTAAAGATCCATTCTGAAGTCTGAGTCTTTGTAGAATCCTTTGTAGGAAGCTGGTAGAATCTTTCTGTTCCCAAGGTTCTGAAATTTCAGTGTTGTGCTTGGGTATGGGCTATTTTTTTCCACTGCTGGGCCTGGAACTTCTCGAGTTCATTTCTGACCTCCTCCCTTCTGTTTTTCTGTCTGGAAACACTGTGATTCACACAGAGGACCCCTGGGGCTGTTCCTCAAATTTTCTTATCTTTTCTATTTTTTCTCTCTTTGTCTTCTTTGTTCTCCTTTCTGGGAGATTCCCTCAACTTTATCTTCTACTGCTTTTATTGAATTTTTAATTTTTGCTATCATATTTTTATAATTTCTAAGAGCTCTTTTTGCTCTTCTTTATAGTACTTTTTTATTTCATGTAATTATCTTCATTTATCTCTCTAAGGATACTCGTGATCATTTTTCTGAAGTTTTCTTCCTGTACAGCTCTTTGTTTCTCCTATGCTGCTTTTGCGGGGTGGGGGTCGTTTTAGCCCTTATCTTCCATGTTAGGGACTTGTCCTTAAGATGTGTTAATAAGTCTTGGTTTCCTTTCCTTTATTAGAGTAGGGGAGGAAATACTGCTTGGAAGCCTTAATACACATGTGGGACTTATTGGCTGAGATGCCTCTAGGGTGCATGAGGAGCCTCTTGACACCTGTATCTTTAAGTCTTTCCTCTTGAACTAGTCAGATTCCCCAGAGATTCCAGCTTCCTGCCTGGTTGTTGTCAAGGCCCGGATGCCTGGCCTCCTGGGACACTGGGCATGGAGCCCTTAAGTTCCTTCTGTGTAAATACATTTCACCTCCCCACATTTTCCACATAGTATTTCTATCCTCAACCTGGTGAGCCGCAATCCAGCAGTCCTTTGTTGTTGGTTTGCTTTATTTGTTTATTTTTAAAAGAATGGTATAGATGGCAATGAAGGTGAGCAGAGGCAGGCTGAAGGAAGAAGCATTTGTTAATTTTTTCAGTTGTTCATCTTAGTTGTTTCCCCCGGTCCCAGAAGTGAACCCAGTTCCTTGGGATGTTTGTAGACCATGCCGCAGATTTAACCTCTAAGCCACCAAGGTGTACCAGTGATCTATTTTACCATTTCTAGAACAAACCTCAGCCTCTGCTGGTAAGGAGAAGGCACCATTATGCAAGTACAAGGATTTGGGAGAGGACTTAGGGATCAAATGCCTTGATTTTCAGCTGACTCCCTTATTTAGCTCCCTTCCTTCCAGCAATGCCTAGTGTCACCAATACCTGAGACTCTGGAGGATTTGGAGGTGAAAGAGGATTTTCCTTTTCCCTTCTTTTGGGTAGGCGTCTGCATCTCCCAGCCTGCAGCATCCACTTTATCTGTGCTTTCTGTTGCTGTTATCTCCTCCCCTCATCCTGTGGGTTCGTGACATTAACAAAAAATCTCTTTATAGTCACTTCAGTAGGGTTTTCAAGAAGAGCAAAATTAATTGCATGTTTTCAAATCATCATCTTTACCTGGAAGTCTCCATCTGCATTTCACCTTTGAACTGATGGGCTTATGCCTTTTGATAGAATTCCTTTACTGTCATTTTCATGGGGTTTGGGGGGAGTGTGAACTAACGGATGGTTTTGACTTGCCATCTTTATCTGGAACTGGTTTGTTCTTTATTGAATTTCTTTCTAGACATAAATGTCTGTCTCCTGCTAACTGTGAGCTTCTTAAGAGATTCCTTTTCTTTCTTTTAACCTTTTAACCTCAAAAAAAAAAAAAAAAAATAGCATAATGACTGGATAGGATAGGAACTTCTAAAGACTTATGCCTGACTTGAGCCTTCAAACTATTTAACCTAACTTCTCTAGCCTTGACAAATGGGCAGCTAATAAATAGTTACTCTTTGACAGATCATATCCGGGTCCCAGAGTACAGCAGAGATCCAGCTTGACTGAGTCAGCCCACTAGTTAACAGAAAGCCCCAGCTGAAATCTGGTTCCCTTACTCCCACTCAGTGGTCCAAATTCCTCCTGGTATAGCCTCTCTCCTTCTTTTGGGCAGGTCTCCAGTTAAAGATTATGTTTCCCATACTTACTTTCTTCAACCCCACCCCCACCCCCCCCAGCCCCCCTACCCCCGCACCTCCCAAACCAGGTCCCCTCCCCTCCCATCACAGCGGGATTCTTCACCCACTCCTGGAGAAGATCTGGTGGGGTCAAAAAATGTATTTGGTGTTTGTCCCAGGTCCCGGGCATAGAGTTTCAAAAATCCTTGGAATGTTCTGAATGATAGGCGTATCTTTTGTTATTCATTACAAGCCTCTTTCAAGCACATGCTAATAAGGTGATTCACTCTTGTCCCCAGATAGTTCTGAATCAGGGATGGGTAGTCATCAGGAAAACCAACCATGTGATTAAGGTTGGAACTTTCAGTTTCCTCATCCTTGACTCCCAGAGAGGAGAGAGGGATTAGAGATTAAATTCAATCAAATGGCCAATTATTTAATCAATCATGCCTATGTGATGAAACTCCCATTGAAACTGAACAATGAGGCTCAGAGAACTTTCTCATGGTGGAAATGGTATAGCTGCACCAAGAGGAAGAGGCACCCTGATTTCACAGAACAGGATCTCTGAGTCTCAGAACATTTCCAGACCTTGCCCTACAGTCCTGTGCCTCTGGCTGTTCACAGGAGTCTTTTATAATAAAACGGTAACTTACGAGCATAGCACTTTTAGTGAATTCCAGAAGAATTGTCAAACCAGAGGGTGGTGGAGAGTATAGGAACTCCTAAAATTATAACCGGCCAAGTTTAAGTGTGGAGACACCCAGGCCTTGTAGCCAGCATCTAAAATGGGGCATTCTTGAGTGACCAAGCCCCTTAACCTGTGGGGTTTACCTTCACTCTAGGTGTCAGAATTAAGTTGAATTGCAGGACACCCAACCGGTGCCAAAGAACTGGTGTTAGAAGATAAGTCTGCTGGGATGCCTGGTATCCGTGTTCATGCCCGCCAGCCATACTCACTCCCTGCCCAGCTGACAAGGGCTCATTTCTCCATGTAGGACCATCGTTTGATGGGAGGGCATGAAAGGGGTGAGCATGGCAGGCTGTGTTGCTATCATTTCTCTGTTTGAAGCAAGTCTATCTTGAACTATCTCAATTGGATTGTAAAACCCTTACATTTTCTTAGGCCCAACTCAGGATGGACATGCAGAGACTCCTCACTCACTCATGTTGGTCAGCATGGACTGGCTTGGTTTGTTTCAACTTGCCTTTGAGGAAAACTACCCTTTATATGGACTCCTGCCTTTTTCAGGCTCCCTGAAAGCATTCATGATTGCTCAGGGGGTCCTCACCTGGCTCAGGTCCGAGAGGCCTTCCCCAAAGTCTAAGTCTCCTATTGGATCAGGAGGGACCCAACATGGATAAGCATCACACCCCCAGTTTTGGTTGGTTATGGTTGCTGCTTTGCCTTTTCCGTGGATCTGGTCTCCATTGGGTGAGAGGTGCAGATGTCTCCTGTGCACAGCAGGTGAGGTGACCAGGCTCAGGAACTCACCTCTGCACCTTGCTCGCAGCCTAAAAGTCCTGTCCCAGAACAAAGCTCTTTTGATTCTTAACCCCAATGTTTGTCTCACCTTCACGCCTATTTTACAGATGGAAAAACAGGCTAAGCCGAATCAAGTGAGAGTTACCCAATGAAGAGGACTTGCTTATTCTGACTGCACCTCTCTGGAGTGTCTGTTTCCTTGTGCTGTGACCCTTCTAAGGACAAAGAGAAGGATACAGGCTACACCAGTCCCTCCAATCTCTATCTCCCAAGCTGTAACTCCTCCTCACCCACTGCAGCCCACAGGCCCATGACTGTGCCTCTGCCCAGCACAGTTCACATGAGAAATAAGAATGGCAGGGAGAACCAGGGGCAGCCCTGCTGGAGAGATAGCCATGGGGCTTGGCAGGGGGCTGCTGGCACTAGGATGTGACAATACTCTTCTCCATCTTTCTAGTCCTTCCTTGGGTTCTGCCTCTGTCATTTGTTCCTCAAAATCATGTCCACCAAGAGAGGTCACTTCTTAGGTTGATTCAAAAGAGGGCCAGAAAGGATAGTCCTAGGCAAGGAGGGGCTCTGTAAGCTGCCCTGGGAAACCCTGAGTGCCAGTCCCTGTGCTTAGCCCTGGCATCCAGTCCACCAACCTGCAGCAGGGGGTAGAGAGGAAACGTCACTTGGCCCCTGGACCTGTTAGGAGTTTTCCCCACCACTGGAGTCTGAGGGTCACCTCCTCTGAGGGTGCTTCTTTACTGCTGCTCTCGGGCTGAGCCCCCAGTGCCATCAGCACAGGTCTCCGTCACTAATCAGGAAAGGAAGCCCACAGTTAGATGTAAAACTCTTTGACTACGGAAATACAGACACATTCAGAAAAGAAGACCTAGGAATTTGTACACGATGTTAACCAATAGTATCTTTTTATTTTTTTAAGGAAAAGTACAGGCAAGAGTGAAGGTAAGTAGGCAGACAGGCAGGAGAGAGGAGGAAGCAGCATTTTAAATTTATTTTATTTAGCTGTTCATCTTGGTTGTTCCCCCTGGTCCCAGGATGCGAACCTGGGTCCTTGGGATATGTGTGGACTATGCCCCACCAGAGCTGGCAGATCAACCACTACTCCAACACAGTGTGCCATAATATCCTCTAATGTAGGTGTAAGTGACCCCTTGCTGAAAGCTTAGTGAGAGAACAGAGAACATGAGGATAGTCAGACCCCTAGAGCTGGAGAAAGGGGAGGAGTAGAAAGGGGGAGCCAGGAGAGTTGAAGATAGGCTGTCCTGACACATGTTAGGGTTGTCTTAGCTCTGGTTCCAGTCTCTTTCTTATGATTTGTCAGGATGAGCTGGTGACACCCTTTGCCACCTTCACTTCCGTTTGATCCTATTTCCCCACCTACTTCGGGCTTTAAGACAAAGGGGTTGTTTTTAATGGCTTATCTCAGGGTTTCTCCCCACCCATCTCAACCTTCTCACCCTAGAGTCCCTCTGTCCCTCTGTTCCCAGGGAGGACGCTGGGAAGGCACACTGCTGGGGTGGCCATGGGCTGGGAGCTGGAGAGTTGTTCTGATGGGAGGACGACTCTGAGAAGGACCAGATAGACGGAATTGTCTCTTGACCTGCACAGGTAAATCTCCCATGCTGCAGCCTCCTCGGAGGCAAGTAATCCACATCCGTGTTGAGAGCATTCTGCCGTCTGTCCTCAGAATTCAGGAACTCGAGGGAGTCTCACAACTTCAGAAAGACAGCTCCTAGTAGACAGGAGGCTGGCAATTCTGCCCTGGGCATGCACGTCAGGGCTCCTTCACTGCTCTCGGGCACTGAGTAGTCCCAGGTCGCTTGAGGGCCAGGGAGGGTCTTATCTACAAGCCTCTTCATTCCAGGTAGCCGGGATGAGCCACCCACACTCCACTGAGCTGGCTTCAAGCAGATACTCAGGTGTGAAGAGAGGACACACCCACAGTCTAGAAAGTGTGATTCCCCGACCCCACCCCCACCCCTCAGGGAGCAAATACCAGCCCAGTTCCTCCTCAGGGATGAAGAATGACCGGGCTGTTTGGGAGAGACCCCCTAGTCCCTGTGAAGAAGCCAAGCAGTGCCTCCATCATACAAGTGGTTAGTGGAAATGCCAGCATCTGGCCCTAGCCCCAGTCCCACCCGCACTCCCACCGGCTAGGGCTCCTGCCAGCACTGCTGCCTGGGTCTCTCTGGTGCTGGTCCCTAAAACTCAGCCGTGACTTGACTCAGGGGTGGCCCTGAGTACCCCTGGAATGGGCGCAGCAGGCCCTCCACCGGATGCTGCCCCAGCTGGGTCCTGCCTTTCCTCTGCTTTGGTTCTGGGCTGGGCCGGGCTCCGACCCTGCTGCGTCCTGGCAGATGTCTGCCATAGCCAGAGAAGGTGATTGCCATGTTTGCAGCTCCCTGCCTTGTTTGGAACGATCTGGAGGCAGGTGAGGCTGAAGGGAAACAGGACTGACAGGTTGTGATCTGACTGGGCTCGGAGCCGCCTCTGGCCGGCTGCTGCAGCTGCGCTCCGCCCCCGCGCCCACGGCGCCCGCCGTACGGTGCGGTGCGCTGAGCTCCACACCCGCAGGCCCCCTGGCAGCCCCGCGGCCCCCGCGGCCGCCAGACCCCAGCAAAGGTCGCCGGTGGCCCCCTCAACCCCTGGCAGACTCTTAAACCACCCGCCCCCACCCACTTACCCCACGCGCACCCCGCTCTTCCTGAGGTCTAAAGCCCGGCTCTGGCACCGCGCGGTGCCTTCGTGAGGAACCTTACGCAGTCGTGCTGGTCCTGCCCCTGCACTTGGGGGGACCCACTTAGACATCAGTCACGTCGGGATTTTTCTCTGCGCCTGACAAGGCAATTCGTGAGGAGCAGGGCTCTCTCTGCAGCAGGATGCTAAGTGGGAGACGAAGAGGTGGGTGTGGGAGTGTTCTAAAGAGATACCCAAATTAAACATCCAATCTGCCATGTCCTGTGTCATTCAACGCGATTCATCTTTTCCGCGCCTCCCCGCTGGGACCGCTCCCGGGAGCCCGCGGACGTGGAGCCACGGTCGTTAGCGGCTCTGTTTATCTGCCTCCTCCGCTGAGGAGAACAAATGGGCGCCCCGCGGTCCCCGCGCCCCGTTGTCATTCAAAGAGCCTGCACTCCCCCTATCCGCGGCCGTGAAGCTGCTAGAGAGGGATTGATTTCGGCGACGACTGCTAGCAGGGAGGAGACAATGGGTCCGAGGAGGGCTTGGGGGTTTCTAGAGACCCCTGCGGTTGCAGGGGGCTCAGGAAGATTCCACAACCCCACCCGCCGCCCTCCCCACACACACACCCCGGCCCCCTTCCCTTGTCTGCTCAATGACTCAGCAGGGGTCTGGGGCTGGAAGTTGAGGACTGTGCCTGGGTCTGCCAAATTTGCACATTCCAGAACCTGGAAGGTACTCTGCGGTTCTCCCGGCCGCTGACAGGTTTCCTCCGGTTACCCAGCTAACTGTACCCCAAAGTGGCCTGCATTCAGGCCAAGGAGGGAGGGGCTCGGGTCTCAGATGATTCCAACCAGTGGAAATGGCTTTTTGATGGACCTGGAGAATGTCCCGACCACACCAGGAGGAGGCACCCTCCAGGTTTGATGAGATGAAGACATTCCCTAGTGGAAAACCAGAGGTGACTTAACCCAGTAAGCTCAGGAGGAGAGAGGCAGGGCAACCCCCGAAGTCCTGCCTTCCAGTTCCGCAGGCCTCACTGGGACTGGAAGATGGCTACTCTCCTCATGATCACCCAGGCTTCCCAGGGTCAGCTGCCCAGCTCTCTAGACTTACCCTGTCCTTCCTCCTGCAGTGGCTTTGTTCCTGTAAAGCCCTGCTTTGTGCCAACGTGAAAGGAGAAAACACCACTCTGAATTCTGGGCTCCCTCACCCGGACAGCAGCAAATTTTCACATCTTTGACTCTATGCTTCTTAGACTTCCAATCTCAAATAGTCACTGATCATCTCTGCACATCTGGATGACCATGCAGTCCTTCCTGTCTCCAAATGGGGGCCTTTGGAAGGGGTGCTTGCCTCCTTGTCTGGGGCAGCAAGAAACATGAAGAGAGTCCTGCAAGTCAGTGACATGGGCAGCCCCAGGCACAAATGCCAGCCTCCTTATCTTTACAAGTTCGCTGATGCTTGTGAGACTGAGAGACTCAACTTCTACTTTGGAAAATTGATCCTAGACATTCAGAGCTTTCCCTATAAACCCCTTCTAGGTGATAGGGCAAGGAAGTGGGGAGCATCTTGCGCAGGGACATATTTTGGTTTCAGGAGGATGTGACTTGCTTAAGGCTGGTGGTGGTATGACCAGAGACCAGGCCGCCCTGTCTCCCATGCTAGATCTCTCTCCCTACCTGTAGGAATGAACACCTTCTATCCCAAATCTGAGTCTCTCCTCCTGCACTTCAACACCACCAACAGTTCCTCCCAGTGGCAGTGATGACCAGTAGCTCGCAGACCCAGCTGAGTCAATGTTTGCTAGCTGGTTGCGAGAGGAATGATGAACAGGTTGCGTGGATGGAGAGGTCCGCCACAAAGCTATGTTAATTCTTCATAAGCTCTGCCTGCCGCCTTTTATATATCAACCTGAAATGTAATTATCTTTATGGCTGGCGGAGTAAATCACCAGTATGTGTCAAAGAGATTTGCTCCTGTGTTTTATTACGTAATATATTAGCTCTACAGTTTTAAGATGTCATTACTTGGCTAATCACATGAAACATTTTCATGAGCAAACAGTGGTGCTAGCGGGAGCTGGAGCCGGAGGCCTATGGCTAAATCCTTCTGGAAAATGCCGAGAGGGCTCAGAGGGTCATCTTGTTTAACACCCTGTCTCTGGGCTTAGAAAGCTCTAGGCAAGCAAGAGTTCTGGTATCTGAAGGACTCTGGGAGCAGAAGACAGGAGCAGTCAGTGCTGGGAGATACCAGCTCCCCCAACACTTCCGTTCCTGGTATATACCCCGCAGAAATGGACGCTTTGGACTTACACCCACTATGGGACACACAAGAATGCGCTCAGCAACTTCCTTCTTAATAGACCCACACTGGGGACAGCCTGATATCATCACAGGGGAGGAAAACTTGTCACCACCCTGCTATGTTCTGTAACTGGGCTCCATGAATCTAACTAACAAAAGACAGATTAATAGAAGAAAAGTCACACACATTTCATCTATGTGACTGTTTTCATATGTATGGGGCTTCACAGAAAAGAAGTGGTTAAATCCAGGAACTTACATATGATTTTCTCAAAGGACAAGCCATCATGGAGAAACAACTGGACAAAAGAAAAGGGGGGCTGAGTTTCTCAGGGGGTAGATTACAGGAAGGTGGCTAGAAATGTATTTATTTTGCTGTTGCAGTGAAAGTGGTATGTGTGTAAATTCTTTCTTCTCTTTCTTCAGAGGCAGGGTGTTGTGATAGACTGAAGCACGCCGGGCTCTGAATCCTTGTGCTACCATTTTTTTCATGCTGTCATCTTGGATAGATCACTCAAACTCACTCCGTTTCGACATCTGCAAAATGGAACTAATAATACTTCTTTGTAGTGCTATTATGGGAAGTCATGGGTGGGGACTCATGAGTAACTTCCTTGGTGGCTAATTTGTTCATCCTCCCACCATATGAGATGGTGCACTGAGCACTGGCTGGACTGTGCTGTCCCCGGCACAGAGCTACCAGCTGGCACCATATCTCCACCATCTCTAGAGGATTGCACTTTTGTCTGCTTGACATCAGTGACCCAGCATTCTGATTTTTCTTTGGAAACCACCTCCTTCACTAGAGTTCAAATGGTTGAGCTGTGGCTGATCTTCTTCTCCCTGCCCCCCTTCAGGATATTCCATCTGCTGAACACAGAGATGGGCTCATGGCCCAGACTGGCTCCATCAGAGTCAGAGTCCTGTCATTATGCTGGAACTATTGGGAGAGAGGTGTTTCTTTTCCATCTTGGAGTCCTGGGTTGGCCTAGGGACGCACATCTTTGCCACCTCATTGGGAGAAAGTGCCTAAAAGCAGACGGCACAGACAGCTGAGAGAGGAAGCTTCTAAGACTTCATCTGAACACCCAGATCCAGCCACAACGGGACTGAGTTGGGTTTCTGACCCTTGCTAGTAAAAGAATCTTGACTGTTATACTGTCCTAAAAGTGACTAACATTTGATGAGTTTTTACTATGCCCCAGGCATTGTGCCAGATGATTTATGAGCAGCATCTTGTATTTCATCCTCACAATAATCTTCTGAGGTAGGTGTAGTAGGCTGAATACGTGTTCTCCCAAAATTTATGTCAAACCAGAACTTCCCAGTGTGACCTTATTTGGAAATAGGGTTTTGCAAATTAGAAAAGATGAGGTCGTACTGCATTTAGGTGAGACCTAAATCCAAGGACTGATATCTTCATAAGGGGAAAGAGAGGGAGGGAGGGAGGGAGACAGAGATGGAGCTAAAGCTCAGAGGGAAGAAAGACAGACAGAGATATCATGTAAAGACAGAAGCAAAAATATAAGTACAAGGCATTGAAGACTAAGGATTGCTGGGAGCCACCAGAATCAGGAAGAGGCAGGGAAGGAATTCTTCCCAGAGCCCTCAGAGAGAACTTGGTCTTGCCAATACCTTGATTTCAGACTTCTAACCTCTGGAACCTTAAGAGAACACATTTCTATTGTCTTTAGCCTCCCAATTTGTGAAAATTTGTTACCAAAATGCATTAGCCCTGGGAAGCTAATAGAATAGATAATGATCATTATTATTTTTGAAGATGAGACAAGTCAGGCTAAAGAAGTTAAACAACTTACCTGAGGTCTTATGGCTAACTTACCAGAGGCAAGATTCAACTCCAAGCAGACACCAGAGCTGTCTGTCTTCATCACTGATGCCACAGAACGGGCATATTTATGCGAGTTTCTTTCCTTCCAGGACCACAGTTATTGTTCTTTGCATCCTCAGCGCCTGGCTGGGTGCCTGGCATTTAATAGGTGCTTAATAATATTCATGACTTCAAATCATTGAGAGCCTCCTGAGGAGGACTCAGAGAGGAGAAAGAGCCATCAGACATAGCCCTCCAAGGGTTACAGTCTAGACAGGTCTTCTGCTCAAGACTGAGTATGGGGCTTCAAAGAGGGACTGAGCCAAAGGATGCGTCCCAAAAGAATTGACCTTGGTGTGGGCCTTGAAGAACTTAGGAAGAAGTAGTCAAAGACTGACAAAGAGAATGGCAGAGGTCTGGAGGAAGGGCTTTGCATGTCATATCTGTTCATACCTGGGAGATGCGGGTGAAGAGCTGGGAGGTGCCAGGTGGGCCACACTGTAGGAATTGAGGGTCAGGCCCAAACCTGGACATGAATGGTAGCAGGTTCCTGCAGGCTTTGTCAGAGGCACTTACTGCCTTGCCTGTGTTATTGCTAGAAACAGAGACCTCACCACGGACTCATGCTCCCCACACCCCCTAGCCCCTGCCACATTCAGAGTTTGTTCTAGTCACTGGGCTATATGCCTGTGTGTCACTCCAGGTTAACACACAGGAGCAACGTGAGCCCCAGTCTCTCTTCACCTTTTGTGGCAGGTGTGGAAAAGTTTGAGATGGTGCCTTCGCCAATCTAAGTTGCCTATATGATGGGGACTGCTGTCCTAGAAAGTGATGCAGATATAGTGTGAATGAGAGTAACGTATATACCCTAAGCCATTTAGATGAGTGCTCTTTTGTTACCAAGGCATGAGTGTACCTTCCCTGACTAATACTAGGTAGTGAGTAACTAACAGCAAGCAACTGAGATGACTCTGGTGGGAGAGGAGGAGAGGGGCAGGAGAGAGGTTTAGAGATTGCTAAGGGGATAGGAGGGAGTAAATGAATTAGTAAAGGAAGGGGCCAGTGGATTTCATGATGGGCCATGACCCAAGATTGATCAGACCAAGACTGGAGGTGGCTGGCAAACTGGTGAGGTGCTAGATCTGAGAGCCAGCAAGTGACTGGTTCTGTGGAGCTGGGGGGAAATCCCAAAGGAGGGTTCAGGAAGCAGTGGCAGGTGTGGGAGCAGACCAGTCTGTGAGCAAGGGAGCAGCTGGTCCTTCTCCCCCAGGCCTTCCTCTCAGGGCTCTGACCTGCCACCCCTGCTCATGGCAGTGGGGACTCACAGGCAGTCTTCTGATCCCAGGATCAAGAACCACAACCCCAAAGACCTTCCTCCACAGGATTTCGTTGTTATGACAGCAGCCTCAAGAAGTGTTCTTGTTACCCAAGTTTACAGAGAGAGAGAAATAGATTCAGAGGGCTTGAAGTCACAGGCAGTCACTGCTGGTCGGGACTGGATGGCCGAAGACCACTAGGCCTCCTGATTCTCTCACACACACAGGTACAGCGAAGTTGTACTGATAAGTTCAGGGAACAGCAAAGAAGTGGAGGAGGAATGACAAGCTATGGTGCCTTCTGCTGGAATTTGCCACCTCGAGCGCAGGTCCTGTCCCCAAAGCCTCTCTATCCTATCTTAGCCTGTGCTGTTCAATAACATAACAGAACTACCCAGCAAATACTTAGTAAAACACTATATTGCCTGCCCCTTCAAAGTTCTAGGCCATGAAGGACAAGCAGAAGTTTGAGGGTGTGATTTCCCAAAAAGTTCCTTAGAGGGGAAATGAATAATTGGTAAGGGCGCTTTTGTCCTGCACTCTCCTTCCTTGTTCCTGCCTGAAACTAGATTTGATGGCTGATGCTTCTGCAGTCACTTTGGACCATGAAGTCTAAGAAAGCCCCATGTTAAGGACAGGAAAGCAGCAATACCTAAGCAAACCTAGGTGCTGCCCTAGTCTCCTTGGAGACCCCCACTCTGGGCTTCTGCTGGAGAGAAGAGACTCGGGGCTGGAGCAGGGGTGGGCAGGTCTCAGCCACAGGAGGCGCCCACATCGGTGGCTGGAGCAGCCCTGCTTTGCTTTTTTAACCACCAGACAGCAACAGCCAGGGAAGCTGTACCTGAGAGGTTTCAGACTGAGAGGGAAGTCACCGCTTTCCAACCACAAGAACATTTCTTAAATAATGATTCAGAAGTAGGGAGGATCTTCTGACGCCAACCCAAAAGTCCTGATGTAACTGATCATTATAACCTCCTCAAAAACTTTTTTAAGTGATTTGTGGCAAAAATCACCTGTATCTGTCAAGATAGCCTCATTCTACTCCAGCAAGAAAAAAAGTCGTGGCATAAAACAGCACAGGCTTATTTCCTGCCTGCACTGCAGGCTGACTTAGGGCGGCTTCTACACCCCTTGTTGTCACCGCTGCCACTTCTGCTTTGGGTTCCCCAGCTGAAGGCACAGTCCTCATCACTGATGCCCGTTTCCCCCATGGAGGCAGAGCATGTGCAGCACTATCCAAGTGTCAGCCCAGAGGTGGCTCCTGTCCTGCTCACACTTAATTGGCCAAAAGAAACCACACAGCTGCCCCTGGTCAGCAGGGAGGGAGAGAGGGAACCTTCTCAGGGAGAGAAACTGGGTATCAGGGAGCAGTCACACACAAAAACAACTGCTTTGCCCGTGGGAAACAGACACTCCTGGTCCAGACCAAGGGCTGATTTCTCCCACAAGTCAAAAGCACCCATGAATCATCAAGAAAATGAGCACATTCAGAAGACAAGCAGGCAAAAGACAGGAGCAGACATTTTACAGGAAAGGAAATTAACAAAGCTTTAATTCACTCATAAAAAGAAAATTGCAAATTAAAATGACACAAAGGTACTATCTCCCTCATCAGATCGGTGGAGATGGGGACAAACAGTCACTGGCTGACATTGCTGATGGCAGTAAATTGCAATGACCACGCTGGAAACAACTGGGTATTAGGTGTCAAGATTTAAAGTTCACATACCTTTGGATAAGGCTCTTCTACCTTTACAAATACATCCTACCGGTGAACACACACATGAGGGAAATGACATTTATACAAGGCTTTTCATTGCACTATTGTTTGTAAAAACATAAGACCGGGGGGACTAGTGTTTTCTGATAGGGAACTGATTCAATAAATTAAATTCAATAAATGATTTCCCTTCATCGAAGGTAAAGCTATTCGTATATAAAAAGAATAAAAGTTCTTTCTGTAATGATAGGGGAAAATCTCAGGGATTTAATGATAAAAAAAAGAAAAGTGTTGAAAATGTGTACTGTATGTCATTATTTGTGTAAAAAAAGAATGAATACATATCACAATTGTTTATACATGTTAGAAATAGTCCCCCAAATATGCTTAAAATGGGAATTATTGATTGCTTCTCAGAAACAATCAATATTCTCTCATACCTTTACTTTGCGAAATAGCATGGAATGTATTGTTTCATTTAACAAACTTGAGATTTCAAAGGAGAGCTCACCCCAAAATTCCAGTCCTAGAGATATAATCATGATAAATAATAAATAAAAACACACAATAACTTGTACACAAATATTCACAGCAGCATGATTCATAATAGGCCACAAGGTAGAAGCAACCGAGTGCCCATCAACTGATGAGTGGATAAACTGTGGTACGTCCATAACAAAGGAGTAGTAAGTGACCATAAAAATGGCTAATTACTGACCCACTACAATGTGGATGAAACTTGAAATCATTATGCTGAGTGAAAGAAGCCAGGCACAAAAAGTCACAATAGTATATGATTTCATCTAAATGACCTTTCTAGAACTAGAGTGATAGAAAGTCTATTCCTGTTTGCCTGGGTTGGGGGTGGAAAGTTTGATGGGGAAATGGTCATCGGCTGCTAACGTATCCCAGATCAGAGTCATGGAACGTTCTAACATGGGTTGTGGGGATGCTTCACAATTCTGAATATATTAAAACCAATGAAGTGAACACTTTAAGTGGGTGAGTCATACATTGTGGGAATTATAGTTCAACAAAGCTCTTTAAAAAAAAAAAAATGAAAGAAGGGAGAGCAAAAGAAATGGCCCATGAGACACATGTCCCCAGATCCCCCAAGACTCAGTTGTCAGGCCTGTTGAAATCATTCACAAGCCTCACAAGAAATCAGAGAGCACAAGTGTCTCAGTCTGGGTCCCCCAAAGACAGATGGCACGGGACTCCTGGGACAAGTAATGGTGAAACAGGATGGGGGAGAGTAAAGCAGGGAAGGAGCAAGGCCACCCAAGACCTAAGTGAGCTGGGTGCCCCCGAGGGAAACTGAGGCCCCATCCTGCAAGAGGACCCCTGCCACCATGCCTAAGGATTGGGTGGCTCTGTGGGCAGAGAGACCCTGAGCGAAAAGCAAGTGTGCTGTCTGGACACATCTGCTGTGACAATCAGCTGGAGCCAATGAACAGGGGCCTATGGGTAAGGATGGGCATGGGCAGACTGTCAGCCCAGGTAGCCCCTTATTTTTCACTCTAAAGAGCTCTCCCCTGATACACAATTCTTGAATACTTAAATATCATTAATAAAACCCAAACATCCTCAAAGAACAAATACCTGCTACCTTTGTGGATCCACACAGGCGAGTGCTCCAGGCCACTGAAGGCGCCAGATGTGATTGTTTTGAATGGTTGGCATCTGAGCCCATCTGGCACAGGCCCTACCAGGCTATGGGAGGCTGTTTAGGTCAACGATGAGGAATGTAAAACCGAGCATCTGTCTGATGCAAACTGACTCTGAAGACAGTGTCCAAAGTGAGTTAAAGTCGTGGCAGTTTTGCTGGAGTAAGCATGCTGCCTTAGAAGTAGAGATTTTCTCATGGGACAAGTGATTCATATGTAGAGGATGAAACTGTAGGCAGAGTGGGCCCTGCCTGCCTGAGGCAGTCAGGTACCTATGTCTGTCCTCAGATGGCAAACACTCCGGCCTGTCCCCAGCTAGTCCCTCCTGGGTGGTGCAGGGTCCCTGTGCCTCCCAGTGTCTTCAAGAACCCAGAGGCTGGGTCCTGCATCTCACAGGGTTGGCTGGGAAGACCAGTGTTGGAGAATGTGTACTTGCACAGATGATACCCAGATAGCTGTCCCCGCCAGAGCCATACTGTGGAAGGAAAGAGGACCTCATGAACCAAGGAACAAGTTCCTAATGAACCAAGCTGTCCCCTAAAGCTCAGACCAAAGTCCCAAGATGGAGGAGCACCGAGGCCAACCCTCTACCGGGGGGTCCTTTCAGGAAGGAACGTCCCTTTGGGTGGGGCTCGGATTAGACCCACCAGGTCTGAGCCCCAGAAACTGTCACTGTCATCATCAGATCACTTGCTTCTCCTACCAGCCACCTCCTGGGTGCCAGCTGGTCTCAGGAATCCTGAGTCCCTTTTCCTCCAAAACCTAGACTCACTTTCTTCCATGTGTCTAAAGCACAGCAGCTCCGGGCAGTAGGGTCTGCTCATAGCTAGACCCTCCATAGCAGAATCTGTGCTCTCCTCTCTGGACTGATGGAGGTGAAGTGGCGGCAGGTCGAGATTGGTGTGACTCCACACAAGATCAGGGTGTTCAGAACCCAGGGAAGGCAGGGGGTGGGGCGATGGGGGGAGGAGGGTGTTGGCAGGGGCAGGATGTGGGGAGGGGTAGGAAGAATCCTCCCGTGAGCCTGCAGAGGGTGCTGCCTGCAACACCTCGATGGCAGACCTCTGGCCTCCCAGACTTCATTTCTGTAGCTTTTAGCTGTCCCCACCAGAGCCACACTGTGGAAGGAAAGAGGGCCTCAGCATGTGGTAATTTGTTTCGGCAGCCCCTAGACACTGGTACAGCCTCTTAACAAAGATCGCCCCTGCCCCTAATAAAAGTGATCACCCCTGTGAGCAGAGCAAGATGGTTCCCAAACTAGAGTTCATAAACCCTTCGCAGTTCTGCTGAGCACACAAGCCCCACAGGCCCAGCCTCTTGGAATATGAATGCACTCAGATTCTGAGGAGAAAGTTAAGCAATTTAAAAGACAGGCAAGTGTTGTAGAGCAGAATGCAAATTTGCGCCTGAGGTTTTGCTGATAAGAAAGGCACTTCAATGTGCCCTGATGGTTCGGGTGCTAAGATGTAGACCACGTAAAGTCCAAGGACCTGGGTTCGAGACCCAGAGTAGGGGGACAAAACTCAAATAAATAAATAAAAGTCTTTCCTTCTCCCCTTCCTTAAAATTCTCTTCCTTCTCTCTCTCCATTCCTGGAAGGAAAGGAAGAAGGAAGGAGCCTCAGGGAAAGATGGGGTTGTTCTGGGGTGTGCCCCCGACACCCTAGCATCACCACCACCACCTTTCAGAGTCCACACTCACGCCTCTAAGGAGAGCAGTCGCCAGAAGGAAATTCACAGTGACAGGAGGTGATTCCCCAGACTTGGCTGTGCTGGGTTTCCCAGAAACCACTCCTCAGCCCTGACGGCAACTAGATGGCAAAATACGGTCCTCAGACTCCCCACCTGACGCTGAGCTCTGCGGACCCCTTAGCCTGCTTGCATCTGGTCAGGCTGGCCAATGGAGAAGCCAGTAAGGACAGTCCCACGAGATCTAGCCTGGAGACCCCCTTCTAGTTAGGGTAGATGGTAGACTTGAGGGAAGGAAAACTGTGCTTTCCCAGGATGGGCTGAGGGGACAAGTTCCTCTGGAATAAGAGAAGCAAGAGAAACTGCCTCTCCAACACGGGTGTCCCCAAGTTTCTGCCAGAGCCTTTGCTGACTCAGTCCCCTCCCAGCACTGACCCCCAGGGCTCAGGGCAGAACCCAGAGAGAGGTGGTGATGATCCCAATGCCCCACCCAGACAGGACCCACCTGCTCTTCCCGCCAGGCCTGCACTCCAAGGGAGGCCCGCTGGAGTGGCCCCAGCTCTGGAGTTAATCAGTGCTGACACTGGCAGAGTGGGAGCTGTCGGTGTTTTATTGGTGTTAATGTGATGCGGGTAGGATTAGCGACTCCCCAAATTGTTCTCTGGAATAGAGCAAGGGAAGATAGAATGGGTCTCCTCTCTCTCCTGCCACTCAACTTAGGAGTTGATTAAAAGCGCCTTCCCGGTGATGAGGACAGAATTGAATTAGTAGCCTGTGGTCCCTGTGCCTGCAGTGGGCGCAAGGGAGGGTGAAGGGAGGGAGCGCTCATCCTTTCTGTCCTGCCTCCTTGCCTCTGTTCCTGGGGGCTGGGGGTATCTGAGCACCCCAAACTTCACTCTGCACACCTGGCCCTCCCCGCAGACCTGAGATCCAAGAGCCTTCTCTGCCCCCCACCTCCTTCACTCCCTTCCAACTGGCAGCTCTTGGGGCCTCTGTCGCCTCTGTCTGGGGAACAGCAATGTCCACAGGTGGTTCCCCTCCAACTCCTCCAGCATCCCCAGACATGCCCGCTTACAGGCCCCTTGCGTTCCCATCTCTCTGGCAGAGGATGCTGCCAGTTTTTCTGGCTATAGGAACTGCTACCTAGAAGGGTGGAGACTCACATACCTGATCCAAAGAGTCCTTCCTTGGCTCTCAGATCAAGCACCAGGGTGAAGGTGAAGGCCCTCAGGAGACCCCGAAGCTTGCATTTCTCTGATCTGACCACAGGGACCACAGGGACAGGTCGGGGTTGGGGGTGCATCAAGGGACCAGTGAGATCATCCTCCGTAGTTCAAGGTCAGCAATTCCAGGACTTCAGCCAGGGCCCAGGGAGACAGATGTTTTCCTGCTGCTTGTAGGTTTGATAACACTTTCCTTGGTTCTCGCTCTCGCCAGACTCTTCTTCTTGCCCTCTTGCAGGGTCCCCAACCCCAGTGGCTGCCCCTTGCAGACTCCTTGGTACTACCTTCATTTGCTGTTGTGTCCTCACACTCAGGCTCACCAGGTCCCCCTTTTCCATGGGCCACCCCAGCCAGTCTCCTGTGAGCATCACCTGCCTCGCCTCTAGCCAGGGTCCTCTGGGGAGATCACACCCAGGCTTTCCTGGAGGACAACCTCCAGATCTGCTTAGGCTGTGCCCTGAGGCCCCGAAGGGTAGCTGTATGGATATGTGTGTAAACAAAAGTCAGTGCTATGTGCACATGCTCAGTGATGGCTTCTGTCCTTCAGCTGCCTAAGTACTGGAAAAGGTTCCAGAATCCTGCCACGCTATGCCTCACCCCTTCTGCCAGGCCTCCAATGACACCAGAAACTGAACGGCAACCATTGCCTGGCACTGAGCTTGAGACTTTACACACAATTTCAAATACACATAACAAGCCAACTGGAAAGGTAATATAGTTATTCCCATTTTGAAGATAAGAAACTGAGGATCAGTTTCTCTTGCTTCTCTTATTCCAGAGGAGCCTCTCCCCTTAGTCCATCATAGGAAAGCACAGTTTTCCTTCCCCCAAAGCAATTGGCCATCTTGGGATTGCCCAGGTCTGTTTGAGTCCATAGCTCATGGTCAAGCTCCCCGCTTGCCTCTGTCTGGGGGCCAGCTGGCATATGCCCAAGACAGTGAGCAGTGCCCACAGATGACTCCCTCCCCCAGTACCCCACAAAGCACCCCAGCCGTGCCATCTTATAGGTTCAGGCACCTCAGAGACGGTGCCCAGGTGTCCCAGACACGACGGACACCACACATCACACTACGGCAAACCAGGGACACTTTAAATTATTCTTTTACTTTTGATTATGAAAAATTTCAGATGTTGGCATAATGAACCAAGATGTACCATCATCCAGCTTTCAAACTAATCAACATTCTTGCTAATCTTGTTTCATCTATCCTCCTCAATGCAAATTTTTTCTAGAGTATGGTAAAGCAATTCACCTGTAAATATGTATCTCTAGCAGATAAGGACTTCTTTTCCTTTAACCTAATTACAATGCCATTAACACACCTAACAAAATTTGCAATGATTCCTTAATATTATCTAATATCTATGTTCGGACGTCCCCAGTTGCCTCAAAAATTGACATTTTACGGCTGGTTGGTTCAAACTGGGATGTAAACATGGCTGTCCCCTGAGTCTCTTTAGTCTTTAACAAGCCCTCACCCACTCCTCCAAACAGGTCAACTTCATCTGGAACCCTCAGAGTGTCGTTAGCACTCTCTTTCATGCCCAAGAGCCAGCCCAGCTTCCAAAGGATCAAGTCCGCCACACTCCTCCCTGGGTAAACCCCTTTGTACTGCCCAGGAAAGAAAACCCACATCCCTTCTTAGCTGCAAGGACCTGCCTTGTGTGATGGGACCCCAGTCTGGTTCCCTCCCAATAGTTTCCTCCTTCCCTCTGCCCCTTCCCTCCCTGGTCCCTTCAACTTCACTCCAGTTCCAGCTACCTTTCCTCACCTTAAACCCTGGGGTATGGCACAGGGAGGTTTTTTCTCTCTGGAAGCCTCCTCACCTCTGCCATGGCCCCAGCTAACTCTTCCTCATCTTTCCACTACCTGCCTGTCCCATCCCTAGAGAGAATCCTGTCCAGGGCACCCTTTCTACCCCAGATCCCTCCTCCCTCGCAGTCTCCCTGAGACATTGCTCTCTGCAGAGTCAGCTCTTACCGTTGTCTCTTTCCTGGGTTTCTAGCTGCACCAGAATGCAATCTGTATCTCTGAGGCCTGGAGCAGGGCTGGGGACAGTAGATGCTCAAGTGTCTGTGGATTGTTAGAATAAAAGGAAGAGAGAGAGGGAGAAAGAGGTTTATCTTTCAAAGAGCTCACGATCTGGTTGGAGAGGCAGGAATACCAGGAGAATGAAAGACCTTTCATTCCATCCTCTTAAATCATGACCTTCACACTTTTCCAGTCTTCCAGGTATATCCTAGGTATCAGCAGGGCTCAGGTAAAAGTTAACTGGGGATGCTCTTTAAGGTGGGTGGAGATACTCATGGAAGGCTTCCTGGAGGAGGGAGTCCCAAGCTGAACCTCCATCAACAAAACCTGTCCTTGGTGCCCTAGGATTCCAAAGGATGCCTGGGCGCTGGGCAGGGTTCTAATTCTCTCCTTTTTGACAGGTAAGAAAGTTGAGACTCAGCTATCTGCCTGGATCCCATGGTTAGTTGGGACTGAACTGGGACTCGAACCCACAGGTGTGAGTCCTCCCCTCTCTCCCTGCTGGACGGTGGGCAGAGAGAGGAGGAGGCATAAGGGTGAACACTGTGCCCCTGGGCAAAGGCCAGGTGGACGGAATAAGCTGAGATCAGGGAGTGTGGCTTGAGGGGTCAGAAATGTGCTCTGTCCCAGAACTCTCCTGGGAGGGAGAGACTCCTCAGCTCTGGGTACCTGATCCTGGGGTCAGAGTCCATGGGAGAGGGTAGGAGCATCCCTGTCCCTGGCTCTGTGCACTGGAATCTTCCAGAACACTGAATCTCTATCTCCAGTCTTAGTGATTTAATTCTTTTTAATTTAGACAGAAGACCTCTCTTGACCTTTTATGGTCCCATCCAGGTGAGCTTTTTGTTTTTTTTATCAGAACGGTCTGTTCTTAAGATTGTTTTATTAAATAACCCTTTCACTTACCCTCTTCCCATCTTATTTCTTTTACCTCTGCTATTCTCTTTTGCTTTTAATGCATACACAAAGGCAGCAGTGTGACCCAGTCTGAGCCTTGGCTCCCCAGAGAAGGTGGTCCTCCAGGGAAGACTGATGCGCCCACTGTAAAACGACCCATTCCCGCAGCAGAGATTCACAGGACAAATGACTCTCACGGGGAAGATGAGATTAGCCCCCTGCACCGCCCAGAGGACTGACTGGAAGTAAGCCTTTTAACTGATTTCTGGGAGGGTAAGTGACATCTCAATAGAACCATTTTGACACGAGGGCACTTGATGTGGTCTCTAAAAGAACCATTAAACCCTGAACTTGCTCTCATTGCCCAGCTGCATGGAAACTGTTCGCCCCGCCCCCCAGCCCCACTCAGGTTCGGGCAAGAGTCTCTACAGCAACCCTTTCGGGGTAATAAGGAGCAGACCGCCTACATTTTGGGGTCACTGCATGGAACTGTCTCCTCGTCCAACCTGAGGAGTTAAACCTTCCATTCTAATGCTGAGAGCTTGCTTATTTAGACACAGTGCTGTCTTGTCTCTGTTTGGAAATGGACACAAATGATTTCACACTCTCAATTTCATTCTGTCATTTTACATTTCTTCCCTCTGGGAAGATCTTCTCAAGTAAACGAGAATGCAGTTCATTACTTCTGACTGCCGCCTGGTGTTCATCACAGCCAACGCGGCATTTATCCAACCAAACCACGGTGACGGTCACAGGGCCTGGTCCCACCCTGACCATTGTGGCAGACACCTCCGTGCACGTGTCCCCTGTGGGCTTGTACAGACTGTGAAGTTGTCACCTGTCAATGAGCACCGTGATGGGTGCACAGGTCCCCAGTACCAAGATCACCCCATCTGTGCATCGGGGATTACACATCCCACCTACAGAGACTGAAAACGTTCTCCAGTCTCTGCACAAGAACTCAGTATGATTCCAATTGTCTAATTTTTGCCAATCTTAGGGGGCAAAACGGTCCCTTTGTATTCTAATGTGTGTTAAAGAGATTAACTCTTCATACCATTATTAGTTCTTCAAGTGGCCACTTCTGTGAATTTATTTATAAATATTTATATTTAGATATTTTGAGCCCCTTTTCTATGACTTCTTGTGTTTTTCTAATGGATTTGTAGTGCTTTGATATTACTGGATCTAACAACCTTTGTTGGTTTTAGACTTATAAAACCGTCTTCTCCCAGTCTGTTACCCCTCTGTTAACTTTGTTTATACTATTGGTTTAAAACAAACAAACAAACAAAACCCAGAAATCCCTAATGTTGGTGTGATCCAAACCCTTTATTTTATCCCTTATGGTGTGCATATTTTTTAAATCTTTTCAAAGAAATGCTCACTTTGAAGTCTATGGTTATTTTTGTAATACTTTTACTATTTGTATGTATAATTTTATTTTTTATATTTAGGTTTTTCTCCATTTGGATATATTTTTTAAATATAGTGTTGAGTCGTAATCAGCATACTTTATTTCCCCCAAATTTATTTCCCCTGATCACCTTTACTAAATAAGTCATCGTTCTCTCACTGACCTGTGTTACTACCTCTGTCCTCTGCTGAGTTCCTTGCAGTCTCGCTTGATTAGACTTGTTCTTGTTTATTTAGTTTGTTTATGCCTGTGTAGGTTCTTTCTGGTCCCTTTCTCTATTTCTTCAGCCCGTTTGTCTGTCACTTTGTCAATAACACTCTGCTTTTAGAATTATGCTTTTATTGCAGTCAATTTGATTATCAAAAGAAACCAATGTTACCTCTTTGTTCTTTTTCCATTGGATTTACTTGCGGATCTCAATTCTTTACGCACATTTAATGATCATTTAATAATAATAATTTGTTTAATTTCCCAAAATTCCTGCTGGAATTTAATTGAAGTAAAACTTAATTGGGGGCTTATAGGCCTCGTTCCAAGGTTAAGCCATTCCAAACATGGAATAGTATTTCTTTTTACTCAGGTCTTTCATTAAATGGTGGGAGTAAAGGATTTTTCCCTTTGTGCTCTTGGGTCTTTGCAATTAGTCCCTGGGGTCTTTGTGATGTTCATTGCTATTATCATAGATAGGTTTATAATCTTCTCCCAGACCCTGGAAGGGCCGAGGAATATGTGTGTGTTGTAAAACTGCAAATGTAAAGACTGCTGTCTCTTTCCATCCCAGCTTCCCTCCACCTACCTGCCCCTGGTAAACAGTATTGGAGTGAGTACAGGGACACTGGAGGCTCAGCTAGGGGAATGTGAGCTGGCGTAGAGATAAGCTGGGGCTCACGGGAAGCATGGGTGTGGTCTATCACTTCCCTACTGGAGCTAATGACACAGGCATACTGTGTCAGAAAGACATCCCTGCCGCCCACCCTCCTGACTCACCAGACATCTGCACATCAAGGTGCAGAGCTAGAAATAATTCAGGCAGCTAATTAATAAAAATATAAGATGTTGCTTTTCTGTTTATGATGCTCATTGCACTGTTTGGCTTTTAAACTTGTAATTAGTTGTGATTTCTCATTCCAAGTAAACAGTGCTTTTATATCTAATTTTGAGTCTGTAATTTTAATTACCTTAGCGAGTATTCCCCTTAAAAGCATAAATGCCCCTCAAAATCTGGATTTGCCCCCTAGATTATTGTCGATGGTATAATGTTATTTTTATTTTGCTTTACTTTTTAAAGGAAAGGTTCAGGTAGAAATGAAGCAGGTTAGGCAAGCAGGCAGGAAGAGAGAGGGAAGAAACATTTTTAGCTCTTCATCTTGGTCGTTCCCCTGGTTCCAGGACATGAACCGGATGCATGTATGTATGTTTGTCCCCAGGATGTATGTAGACTGTGCTCAGTCAGAGGCAGTGGACCTAACTTCTACACCACCAGAGTTTGCCGGTATAATGTTTTTCTACTCATTTGAATATAATGTCTATATTGATCAAATATTCAGTAACCTGGCCAAAAACTTTATTTTTTAAAGGAAAGATGCAGGCAGGAATGAAGGTGAATAGGAAGGCAGGAAGAAGTATTTATTTATTTCATTTAGTTGTTCAACTTGGTTTTTCCTCCCAACCCAGGATGCAAACCCTGGTCCTTGGGATGCATGTGGACTGCACCCACCAGAGATGGTGAACTTAACTGCCAAATCACTAGGGTGCACTGCTAAAAACTCTTATTAGCCCCTAAAGTTTGCTGACGCCTTTGGGTTTTCTCATTAAATGATTAAATTATCTGCAAATAGCGACTATTTTATCTTTCTTTTCTACTTTTCTTTCTTTTTCCTATCTTATTGTATTGGCCAGGACCTTCAGAAGTCTGTGGAAGAGCACAATGGTGCCAGCAGACATGAATAGAAATCTGTCCTAAGTTTCTTCTTTAAGTATGTTTGCCAACAGATTTGGTTGTCAATCTTATCAAGTTAGGACAGCTCCTATTTTACCAACAGTTTATCTTTCATTTCGTTTTGTTTTAAGCATCTATTGATGTTGAGCTTTACCAGACGGCTTTTGAATCCATTAAAATGACTGGTATTTTTCCTCCCTTTTTCCTTTATATCGGGGGTCAGCAAAATATAGATTGTAGGCCAAATTGGGTTGTTGCCTATTTACTACAAAAAAAATTGGAACACAGCCGTATGTGTTCATTTACATATTGTCTCTGTTTCCATACTATAATGACAGCGTTGAGTAACTAGGACAAACACTGTCTAGCACATAAAACCTAAATATTTTCCATACAAGAAAAAATTTGTCAGTTTCTGTTTTTAAAGTGGTGGATTATATTGATAGATTTTGTCATAGTGAACAATTTTCACATTACTGGGATAAAGTCTTCCCTTTCAGAATATTTTTTTCTATTACAACAGTACAACCTACGTTCAGGAATGTAGGTAATAATCTTTTAAATACATCGCTTGATGAATTGTTACGAATGTTACATCCAGTTAAGTATCACCAGACCAAGATAATGAATGTTTTTTGCAGTGTTGTAGGCTCTCCCATTCCCCCAAACTCCATATTGTCAGCCCTGCAGTCCCAAGGTGATCACTCTACTGAGAGTGATTACTGGCTAGATGGGCAAGGCCGGCAATGTTGAGATGCTTAGAAACGGTATATAATCTTGTGCATCCGACCTATCACTCACCAGTGTGGACTGTTGTGTATAGATGCAGTTAGCTTTGTTCCTGTTATTTACTAGCCCATTAATTGAATAGCATGTATGTTAAAAAAAAACAGTATTAGATTCAGCTGATATTTTATTGAGGATTTTTACACCTATATTCTGAAAAGTAGAACCAAAATTTCTTTTTTTAAAAAAATAATGTTATTTTTCTCTTGGGCGCCAAGTTTAAACCAAGTTATATCAAGCTCATGATATGATCTGGACAACTTTCCTTCTTTTTTATTTGGAATAATTTGTGCTAGATACCAATTAGCTACTCCTTGAAATTCTGGTAGATTTTCCCTATAAAGACCTACAAAATAGCTGGGACATTGGGTGTGCCAGGGAAATTCTCACAATTACTACTTTAATGTGTCGGTAGTTTTGCTGTTAGTCTATTCAAGTCTACTATTTATCTTGTGCTGATTTCAGCATTCTATATTCTCCAGAAACTTGTGCCTTTCATCTCGGTTTCTGAAATATGTCTAAATACGTTATTCTAATATTTTTCTATTATAAAATCTTAGCTCTACCTTCTGTTTTATTCTGTAGTTTGGTTATTTTTAAGACTCCTCTCCTGTTTTCTTGATGGTTATTTTCACTTTAGTCATCTTTTAAAAGCTCTTTCACGTATGAGTCTTTTCAAAGAAACTTTATTTTTTTATTAGTCATTTACATTGCTTTGCTGTTCTTGGTATTTTTCTTTATTTTATTTATTTCTTCTTTGATCTTTATTATTTCCTTCTTATTTTTTTATTTTCTCTACTATTTTTCTCCTCTAGATTTGAATACATAGCTCAGTCATTTTCAGAATCTTTTTGTTTTCTAGTGGATGTATATAAAGCTCTAAAATTTCCTCTTGGTATTGCTCTAACTGGAGTACAAAGTTTGACATGTAGCACTTTCCTTGACATTCAGTTCTAAGTAATTTATAATTCCCCTTAAGATATTCTCTTTCAACCAAAGTTACTTTTAGTGTGACTTTTCCCCCCAGTGGTATATTTTGGACTATTTTTCAGTCCTCTTTTCACCTCTTGTCTCTCTGCTGTTATCATGCTGACATCATGTAGATTTTAGCTCCAGGCTGTCATGTATCGTCATCATTTTTTTCAAACAATGATAAAACAGAATAAATTTTTTTAAGCCTATTTTTCTTATATCTGCCTCTTATTTCACTTTTTTTTATTGCTGGAAAACATTCTGCATATATCTTGATGTCTGAGGGTATCTTCCTTTCCCCCTCCCATTTAAACAAACACACATTTCTGGGTCCAAGGTTTTTTCCAACAGTTTTTAGGTGTCTCTTGTCATCCCTTGTGATTCACCCCATCCTGTTCTCCTATTTGTAAGTGATCTGTTTTCTCCTCTATGGAAGCTTTTTCTCTGTGATGCTCTTCAATTCCTCCCTACCGTTTCTAGTATGACTTTTCCTTCTCTGACTTGTTCAGCACTCTCTTAACATCTTCTGTCTGAAGGCTTGTCTCTCTTTTTAATTCTGGGAAAAGTTGTTACTGTTTTTTCCCGGTATTTTCTCCCCTCGCCCTGACTCTTCTTATTTTATCTGAGACTCATGACAGACACACACTTGCCAGTGCTGTCTCCTAATTTCATAGTCTTTTTTTTCCCTAATGGAAGTGGAAAAGCTCCCTTTTCCTTCACCCTCACATTCCCTCCTCTCACAACACTGTGTGTTTTCCCCAGCCCAAGCGACTCTGCAGCACCAGCTGGGTGCCCCGTAATTTCACTCAACTCTACACTCTGCCAGGAGGTCAGGTCCAATCCCACATCTGGGCTAACGTGAAGGTCAGTCCCACGACACTATCCCCCACTTTGGATGTCAATCAAATGTAGAAAGTCCCCAGATGACCCACCACTTCTGCCTGACTTTGTACAAATGTGTGTTCCCACACCCCCTCCCGGAATTTGATTAATGAGCTAGAGTGACGCAGTGCATCAGGGAAGAGCTTACTTACATGGACCAGTTACAAAAGGTAGTGATAAAGGACACAGATGAATAACCAGATAGAGAGGTTCACAGGGCAGGATCTGGGAGGGTCCTGGGGGCAGAGCCTTCTGTCCTCATGGATTCGGGGCGCGCTGCCCTTCCAGCACACGAATGTGTTCACCCACCTGGAAGCACCCCATGCCCCAAACTCTTGGGACGTGCATGGAAGTTTCCTCACATAGGCGCACTCAGTTAATGCCATGCCCAGCCCCTCCTCCTCCCTAGAGCCCAGGGAAGGAGGGCTGAGCTCACAGTGCCAGGCTCCGCTCATGCCTGACCTTCCTGAGAACCAGCTCCCATCCCAGAGCCTACCCAGCATCACTTCATTAAAAGCAAAGCTATTCCTCTCACCTGGAAATTGCAAAGAATTTAAGGAACTTTGTGTCACGAACTGGGGTCAAAGACCAAATATGAAAACAGAAGAGGTTCTGAGCGCTCTGAGGAAATGGCCAAGGTTCTAGGAGTTCTGCCCAGGAAGCAGGGAGGGACCAGTACCTTCTTGCTTTCTATTATCCCACACTCTCCCTAGAAGAGATCTTTAACCCTCACTTACCCTCTTATGTTCCACTGAGCTGGAGTTAGCTGAAATAGAATGTTTCCTGGAGTCAAGTCACCCCCTGACTGGTCTCAGCTGCTGTGCTAACGAGGTCAGAAGGTGGGCAGGCCATCCCGGGATCCCAGTGCCTACGATGTCTGTTCATTCGCTCATTCAAGAACATTTGTTCTCTCTCTGCTCTGTACCAGGCTGTCCTGGGTAAGGGAACTGAACTAAGGACACAGAAGTGATATGTGAGACTGTATTGGAGTCAGGATTGAATCTAGGTCATGACTCCAGAGCCCCTGCGTTCACAACAAAGATGAGAGGAGAGGAAGCATTTGGCCTTCTCTCGACCTCCTTCTTCCTGGCTAAACTCCTTTCACTGCAAGCACATCTGGACATTGGCCCAGAGGGACAAGGGGATCTGAATTTGGAGGGTGCCCAGTGCCTCCATGAGTGCACATGCCCTCTGCGGGACACCTCTGCGGGGGCCCTCTCTGCCCTTGACCTTCCTCTCCCTCCTGCAGCACAGGATGGGACAGGGACTCTGAAGACCTTCCATTAGGAATCTAGAAGAAGCCAACTCTTTCCTATTCAGACCCCTTTGGCTATGGTCTTGAACACAGGGTGATCTGAACCCCTCTCCCCAATTCCACAAACTGACTGCACACCAAGGCAAAGCAGGGCTCCCTTCCTCAACCTGAGCCCACCCATTCTGTGACCCTTTGTCCTTCATTGGAGGGGGAGCTGGCCATGGGCCCTGCCAAGCCAATAGATGAGAATCCAGCTTCACCCAGCTCTCTGAGTTGGTGTCCACCTGCTGGGGAGGTGGGGGGGTGGTCTGGATCTTCAGGTCTCTTGTCCCTCACACCCCCTCAGACAGAGAAGGCCACCACACTACCCCTGGGACAGCCAAACCTGTGCCTGCCTGGGAGAATAGAGCCCATTTCCAACTCTCTTGACCCTGATAAGAGGCAGGAAGCAGTTCCCACCCATCCTCCCCTCAGAGGCCTGAGCAGGGGAGGCCTGCCTAGGACAATAGTGGAGCTGGGGCAGAGTTTACAGTCTGCAGAAGGCTTCCCCCCACCCGCCCCGTCTCATTGCCAAGTTCTTCAAAGTTAGCCGGGAAGGGATAGCTCATCCCCTTTACAGAGATGGGCAAACTGAGGCTCTGGAGGCAGAGGCTACACTGTGACCCTGAGCTGGTGGCCCAGCTAGGACTGTCCTCTGCTCCCTCAGCTATACATGGGCACACACAGAGGTGTGTCTGCACGTGGGCAGGCCTTAGGTGCTTACCCCTCATCTGTGAACTTTCCAAGTCAGTCTGCATTTCCGGGAAGTGCAGTCCTGATGTCTGCTGTCCTGTCCTTATCCCAGGACCCTCCCCACCCCCTGCCCAGCCTCAACTCAGCAGAGCCCCTCCTCCCAGGCTGAGATGGCCTGGGGGCCCAGCCCTACAGAGGCAGGCCCACTCACACCACAGGTCAGGCCTCTGCCTGCTGCCCCACCCTTCCACTCTTCCTGACGAATAAGAGCATATTCTCCTTGACTCTGACCTGTGTCCCTACTAGGAAGCTGCTCCTCCCCGTCTAAACTAACTAGAGCCCAGCCTGGGCCAGGGGGAAGAGGCTCTTTCCCTTCCTCTGCAGACCACGTTTGGGGAGCCTCACCCCTCATCTATTCTAGCAGAGCCATCACCTGCAGCGGCAGCAGGAGAGCCACCAGGCATCCCGCTGCCAGTGCTCCAGCTGGCTTATCTGGGTCTTCACAGGGTGTTGTGTCAGCAGAGCCAGGGGCTGCGTGTGTGACAACTGGGTTAAATAATTGCTGCCTCCTTCTCGTCCCCAATTCCCTGTCCTATTGCTGAGGACAGCCACGTGTCTCCCTAGCTTTCACAGATGTTGGTGTAGTCACCTGTCCTTATTCGATTAGTGTCTTACTCAAAATGCCTGGGGCCATCGAGGGAGAGAGAGGAGAGAGAGAGAGAGAGAGAGAGAGAGAGAGAGAGAGAGAGAGAGAGAGAGAGAGAGAGAGAAATCTCCTTCCTTTGCTGCCTGAGCTGTCAGCTCCAGTAAGATTGGGGGCGGGGGTGCAGGAGCAGGGTGGGAGATGGTGTCGTGTGCTATCAAGGAGGCAGATAAGGGAACAAGAGAGGCCAGGGGTTTCGAGGGCTGTGAGCCTAGGATGGACACTCCCAGAACACTGATTCATAAACATTTTCCAGACATCTTGTGCCCATCCTCCATTTGCTTCCACAACTTACAGTGACCTCTCCAAGCTCCCCCGTAAGACGTGATGGGTCAAGCTTGGTGTTTCACCTGACACGGGAGAAAGCGTGTGTCCTGGTGGCCCTGAGATGAACCCTTGGCGCCACTCAACCTGAGGTCCTACATCCTGGACCTCCAGAGACCTCTGTGACCTCCATGAATACAGATGAAACCACCAGATCCAAAAGCCTCAGACAGGCAGGCAGCATGGTTCCAAGGAGGCCTGAAAGGGAGTGTGGCTGTGTCCATGGGAGCCCTTGAAGAACCACCAGCATTTGCCTGCTTCTGACAGGGGACCTCGTTCCAGCCTCGGTCCTATTCTATCTTCTTGGGTGTCCTGTGGGAGAGGTGGTATTGTCTTCCTTCCCAGAGAAAGAAGCTGAGGCTCAGGAGGTCGGATGACTCCCTCACGATGACATACTCAGCAAATGGTAGTACAAAGAATCAGAACCAGATCTTGGGACGACAGCACCAATGCCTGCTCCATGACGCAGGTCAGCCCTGACAGAAGCCAAAAGGATGGCCAAGGTAAGGTGTGAGCTGGCCCACTGGCAGGTCACATCCAGAAAGAAACACTGCCCTGCCCCCTGCAAAAATCAACAGCAACCACAAAGCGCAAAACGATGAAGAATGGGAGGGCGTAACTAGTCCTCTCCATCGGCTGTCCTCAGGGTGCATGTTTTCTTTAGCAGGTAATCGGACTTGAGCTGGCTGGTGTTTAGCGCAGGTTTCTACCGATGAGAGCTCTGGGGCATGCTCCCACACACGCTAACCACAGATAGGCACGTGTGCCCATGAGCTGCAGCCCAAGGATCCCCTCACCCCACCCTGGGCCCACTGGGAGTCTAGTCAAGTCTACTCGGCAGAGCGGGGAGAAGAGGGTGACCTGTATCAGCACTGCTCTGTGCTTCCCTCTCTCCCTGTGAAAACAAAAACAGCCTCATCCGATATTCACTGGGAAGCATCCTGACACGGTCCCAGGAAAATAAGGCCTTTTCAAACCCATGATTCCAGAGCATCATCTTCCACAACTGAGCACAGGCAGAGCAGGCTGGCCGAGGCCCTCGGTGGTAAGGCTTAATTATGATTCATGGAGCTGCATTGTGGAGATGGTTTAAAGCCACTTAATTAGTGTAGGAATATACTGCCATAATTATCCTGAAATATGGCCTAATTAACCTATGGAAAAGCCAGGCTCACTGCTTGGGAATGCCGGAGACATTAATAGTCTATTAATATACCCTGTCCACTCTGTGGCACAGCTCTGGGATGAAAAGGGTCGGGGGTAGGCAGAGGAGAACAAGGCCTTCCCTGGAGGGTGATGATGACAAAAATGTATGAAGTGGGCAGGGAAAGAAGAAAGGGAGTGCTATTTACTGAGCACCTATTATAAGGCAAGCAGTGTTTTAGTCCATTTCTTATTTAATTCTCAAAACAATCTCTTAAGATAAATGTGAAAGTTCAGAGAGGTTCATTAATTAACCCAAGGTCACACAGTCAGGATATAGCTAAACTGGAATTTATTCCCTAGATAGACTGTTCCAAAAGCCATGCTCTTATTACTCCTCACTGCCTTTGGCACAAAGACTCAGGGAGATGAGCTAAATAAAGAAAAGTAGCCCTTTCAACTCTACAGAGGCACCTCTTCCTCTGACACTGTAGAAATCTTCCTGGAGGCGGGCTCAACCTACCAAGTACTTCACACAGCTTGGGTACTGTACAGTCTCACGAGTCCCCATTCATATAAGCCACTGTGGGATGGTGTCCCTGAGAGCACAGGGTATAGTCTGTGCATCCATGCACAACAGTCCCGGGGACCCCTATGTGACTGTTTAATTTCCCTTCGCACTTGAGTCACCAGCTCCATCCCTGGCGTTAAGACCAGTTACTGGCCCAAAGCCAGAGAAGTCATGTCTGGGATGATCCTGAATGAAGCAGGATTTGAACCCAGTCTTCCCCACAGGGAGTCCCGAGCACCAGGGACACACATTGACAGGACCCACATTCAGAGTCCTCTAGGGGAAGCCAGAGAGCCAGCCATCCTCCTCAGAGCCTGTCTGGCCGACAGGTCGAGGAATATTCCAACAACGTCCTCATTCTTCCCTGATCAAAGGAACTGGGATTGAACCTGCTGTAATCATCCGTCGGGGAGTTTGCTTAAAATTCCCCTAATTACGGGAGAGCAGAAAATTGCTATGCCTCAGACTGAATAGAGAAATCGAAGGCGCCCTGCTCCCAGCTGCCTGTGGGGGACAAGGCAGGATGGGAAGAGAAAGTCTGGGAGAGGAGAGGGGGAACACATGATGAGGGGGGGGCAGTGAGGGATGGCAGTGGTGGGAGGGAGAGGGCTGTGCCAGAGCAGGAGAGGAGGGGGCTCAGGTGGGGGCTCCCTCTGCCTACCCTGCAGAGAGAAGCATGCAGGGCAAAGAGGGAAGGCATGTGGAGAGGAGCTGGGGTAACCCCCAGCTCCCACTTAGACATGAGAGTAAGCCCTGGACCGTCCTTTCTGTCAGGAGAGGGGAAGGGAAAGGTCCAGGCAAGTTGGAGGCCAGTTTGCTTCCAGGCACATTTTCTGGCCTGTCTGTTCCAAAGGGTCTAGGAGGAGGTGGGAGGAGGCCCTTCCTTGAGGATCTCAGCTAATGAGGGAGATCCAGTGAGCATCCCAAATGAAAGACTCACTGCTGCTCAACGCATGCTGGTCCAGAACTATAGAAGATGTGGGAAGGTGTCCACCTGGGTGGGGAAGGCTGGCTGGGAAGGCCGGCACCCAGAGGAGAAGAAAGGACTGGAGGAGGAAGGACTGGGAGAGTCTGGCAGTAGAAGCAAGGCCCAGGGAGGTGGAGTCACTCACCCGAGGTCACACAGCTCATCAGCAGCTGAGCCGGAATGCAAACTCAGGATTCAGATTCCTGGTAGGTGCATAACACACCCACAGAAAGAAGCGGGGACCCGCTTCCTGGCCAACCCATGCTGCCTATAAGGAATAAACAGTATTGTAAAGGGTTTCCTCTTTACTGGCCCTCCCCACTCAGGAGCTCCTGGGCTCCCAGTCCCAGATAGCTTTCCCCAGAGAAGAACTGTGTCTGGGAAATATGGGCATGCCTCAACACCCTCCCCGCTCCCCGAGGGCTTCATTCCTCATGTCAGCCCATGGGGTTGGCCCGCAGACCCTATTGCACTGCTGTGTCTGTCCCAGTTAGCATATGTTGGTGTCCGTGGAGACACAGGAAGCCATGAAACTATCACTTAAATAAAAGGGGCTATAGGAGAGTGTTAGGAAGCCCCAAAGCAGGAATGCGGCCAAGCCTCCATCAGCCCCCAGGACCAGAAAGCCAGGCTCCAGACTCCTGCTCACCACCCCACTTCTAGTTCTTGCACGTCTGGGTTGCCCTCAAAACTGCAGCTGGCCACCACCACTCCAAACCACACTATAGAGAAAGAAGAGACCAAAGAGACATCTCTAGACCCTAAGTGCAATACTCCAAGTAGCATTCTGCAGGCCCACCTCAGCCCAGGTGTCTATTCTAATCCAATTCACCCAGCCCAGAGCATCAGACACACTGAACAAACCATGCCAGTGGCCCCCGTGCCATGTGACAGGACAGTCCAGGGGTCATGTTGACTCTGACAGGCACTCCAACCACCGTGCGTCAGAGCTGTGAAAACATGCATGGATTGTGGGTGTGAGGGGCCAGGCGCAGGTAGAGATGGGGCCCACCTGTCCCTGCAGGTGGTTGACCACCAACCCAGTGGGGGTCAGTGGGCAAGGACCCCAGCTCCCTCAGAGCTCCTACTCAGGCGTCAGACAGCATAGCTCTTCGGACCGGCTGTGCTCAGGCAAATCCTCTAGAGGAAACTAGCTCTGCCCAGTGGAGCCGAGCTGGGGAAGCAGGAGCCCTGGCTCGGGGCCTGCTGGGCAGGCAGGCCGCGGGCTCCAGAGGGGTTGTCTGCAGCTGGGAAACCTGTACTTTAGAAACTTGACTATTTTCATGCTGTTTGTATTTTCTGTAATTACTTCCTTTTTGTTCTCCCTTATTATTTATGGAAGTCCTTTGTGAAAATGCCAGCAGACCCAGCAGTGCTGAGAGAAAAAACAAAGGGGTTTGTGCCTCTTCCGGGGCTCTAGGTAAAGGAGACAGGCCCTGGAGCCTGGGAGTGGTGGTGCAGGAATGCACCAGGCAGAGTGGGGGGCCAGGGAGCGCCCTTGGGAGGGCCCCTCTGTCCCCTGGGGGACCTCTTATTGAGCCCTTTCTCAAACATAGGGAGGTGCTGGGCTCCCTTTGAACAGTCTATTGTCTTGAACTTGACTGGGCAAGTCAGCATTGCTGCCCATTTATTGTCTGCCCATCCTGGTGGGCAGCCAAAGCCACCCTCGGGCCAGGATGGGGTGGGGACTTCTGAGAAAGCTAGTCCCCGGATGCTCCTCAGGGGCTGGGGCAGTAAGGGGACCCCTTCAGCTCTAGCCCAGGGAGAGGGCCTGCCTTGGGACCTAGAAACTTGGACACCCAGGTAAGCTCTCCCTTCATTCTGCCTCTACTGGTCCTGAGTCTCCCTGTTGCCCTGACTTCACGGAGTCCTACCTTAGACAGGTGTCTTGGGCATCAGAACCAATTTGGAAGCAAGGCAGGCCAGGGGCCCCAGTTTCTCCAGCATTCAGGGACCTGTTCTGTGGTAAAGATGGGGAGGCTCTGGGGTTGGAAAGCACGAGGGCCTGTGGTTTCTGGGGGGCAAGGAGAGCTCAAAGCAGAAGAAAGAACAATGATAGAGTCCCAGAGGCCTCTTCCAGCAGATAACAAATTATTTGTAAGCAAATTGTCATGAGTGCGCTAATGGAAGGCTCTGCCCCACCTTGGCCATCCCTGGCCAGATGGAGTTGCCCTGGGTGGCTGAGCAGTCCCTAGGAGCGAGATGTCCGCAGACAGAGAACCAGCAATGATACGGGACATTAGGTGTTGATGACTTTGCCAAGCAAGAGAAGTGCAATTAAGGACACAATGGGTCCCTGGTGGGGTGGGGTGGGGGCATCAGACAAGAACAAGTGTCGGAAAGCAGGGGCCTTAGTAGAAACAGCTGGAGCGGGGAGCTGGGCAGAGGGGAGCTGGGACAGGACTGGGGCTGCAGCCCACATCCTCTCAGCAAGCCCATCAGCAACATAAGAGTAATAACACCTGCCACTTACTCAGTGCTTAAGAGGCCCACGCTGGAAGGTGGGGACTGCAATTGTCTCCACTGTGCAGATAAGATAAGGAGACTGAGAGCTGAGTTAGTAGCTCATCAGGAGCACAAGCCCACAGTCTCTGCTGCCAGAGTCAAGGCTCAGGGCGAGTGCCCCGCTCTGAGACACCCAGTTGAGCATGCCTGACTCCAGGCCATAGGCAACATTGCCCCCAGCTTGAGGCTTCAAATTTCAGAAGGGGGTTCAGATCTGGGGGCTTGAGGGTACATGAGACTCCTGGCAGCCTCACCATGAAAACCACTTCTCCACCCTGGCGAGGGGGAGGGAGAGGAGGAACAGCTGGTTTGGGTGACCTGTGGAGACCATGCCACAGGAGGTGGCAGACCCAGGAAGGTGGGGGTGAGGTGGAAGTCTTTGTCAGAGGTCTCCGCCCACCCACCTCTCAACCTCCCACCTGGGGATCCGCCCTCCTCATCCACCTGCCAGGACTTTGTTGTGATGGGATTGTCCCTAACAAGCTCCTTATCTCTGCCGAGTGACCTGTGGGAAGGGCACCTGGTCATTTGCAACTGCCCACCTGCCCTGGGCAACCCTGAAGTTCAGGTGACATGTGGGAAGAAGCTCTGTGGGAAATTCTGCTCATTTCAGGAACAGACAACAATGTACCCAAAGTGGGGGATGAAGACAGGGAAGGAGCTGGTAAGCGGAGAGAGAGCTGAGAAGAGCTCCGGTCTGAACCAGGCTGGGTGGCGGCCAAGCTGACCTCGGAGCAGCTAAGTGGGGTGGAGGGTCAGAAAGGTTGAGTTGTGCAGTCTTGGCTCCAATCTGCCAACCCTGGCTGGGCTTTGAACCTTCCGGGGAATGCCAACTGCCTGTTTCGGGGCCGGTTCCATCTGGGTAGAGCCCAAGGAGGTGAAGGGGCATTGAGCTCTGAGGCTGTCTGCACGGTGTCGCTGGCTTGATGGGAAGAGCCCGGCCCGGAGCCTGCAGAACTGACAGCAAAGCCCTGTCCAAGAGGCTTGAGAGAAGGGGAGAGCATGAGGTTTCAGAAAGGGAAACAAAATATGAGCAAATTCAAGATGACACCCAGAGGCCTTTATCCCCACCAGCCCACAGCTTCTCCATCCTTTAAAATCAGTAGAAATGCCACCTCTTCCATGAAGCCGTCCGTGAATGCGAAAGGAAGTTTTCTCTCTCCCCAAGTATCTGACCCACTCTGCCTGCTGAGCCGGTTGCTTTCTCCCCCGCACCGTGTGCCCTCGGCGAGACTGGAGGTGCACAGAGCAGAGGCCAGGTCTTCCTCGTGGTTCCATTACCAGACCTTCATGTGGTCAACGTGTAAGATGAGCGGGACAGGTGGAGAGATGGGGTGCGCTATGAGCCAGATAGGAGGTGCGATTCTCAGGGCAGAGGTCAGGACAAGTTCAGGAAACACCAACTGAAACCACTGGGAAGGGTCCCTGCCTCCAACCCACTGGGGGCCCAAAGAGAAAAGTAGCCTGTTTCTCCAAGTCCTGGGACTGAGAAAGCTCTCCCCAGGGGAGCCAAATGCTGGCTATGGAGAGAACACATTTAGGAGGAAATGTCTCCCTCCTTCCATGTGGCTTTGGTAGTGGCAGCAACATAAATAAATCATTTATTTAATCAGATATCCCCTTTTCATCTTTATAAATTCCATTGGGGTTTGTTTATTTGGGTTTTTTGTTGGTTGGTTGGTTGGTTCGGTTTTTTTAGAGAGGCAGAAGCACTTTAGTTTTACTGATTTGTTAACATGGGTTGTTCTCCCAGTCCTGGTCTTGAACCTAGGACCTTGGGATGTATGTGGGACAGCTGCCAGGTGTACTAGACTGCGAGACCACCAGCGTGCTCCCTGTTTGTTTTTCAATCTTCCATTTCTCCCTCATGTTCATGCTTTCCTCTAATCACTGCTTTAGCACCCTGCTCTGATAACCCCATCATCTTTCTCATTGCGGGGTGTTTCTGGTAGTAGATTTTCCTTCTGGTTATAGGTTATATTTCTCTGCTTCTTTCTATGACTATTAATTCTTTTATTAGGTGACAAATACTGTGAATTTGACACTGATAGGTTCTGGGTTTTGCTGTATTCCTGTAAGGAGTGGTAGATATCGTCCTGGCTACATTTAGAATCACTGTGATCTTGTAAGCTTGCTTTTAAGCTGTGCTCCTGTGGGTCCAGGGCAGCCTTTACTCTCGGGCTAAGATAACACCCTTCTGAGGACCCCCACCCATTGTGCCACATTCTACCAGCTCCCTCCACTCTTGCTAGTGGGGATCTGAGCTCTTCCCAGCCCTGTGTGAGCTCTGGAAGTGGCTCAGTCTCCTGCTTCCCAGCACTCCTGACCCTAACCTTGTGCTGTTTCACCCCAATTAAATGCAGATTAAAGGTCAGTTTTCAGGACCTTTCTACAGATTTCCAAAACTCTTGATATGCCTCTCCTTTCTCTCCAGTACTCTTCCTCGCCAATTCTAGTCTTCTCAGGTTCCAATTTCTATCTTATCAACCCAAGCCCAGGCTCTGTTTGGGGTCCCTCCTGTGCAAAGTCTGGAAAGTTCCTCCGGGCAGTACCTATGTGATGTGGGGCTCACCTCATCTGTTGCCTTTCTCTCGGCATCACCATCCTGTGCTACCCTTACCCACTGTCTGGAAGTACCATTTCATATATTTTTCTAGTTTTCAACAGATGAGCAGAATCCTTCCTGGGCAGAAGAGGAGGATGCTTTTTCAATAAATATTTAGTGAGGATTGCAGATGTGCCAAACCCGCTCTAGTGCTGGGCATGAAGCACTGAACAAATGGGCAGAGTCTCTCCTTCAGGGGCCTGATATTCCAGGGGCAGACAATAGCAATACAAGCATAGTCACATCCTGGTGGCCTAGTGGTTACTACAGCACAGCTCACACTCATCCCAAGGTCCCCAGTTCAAGACCCAAGGCTGGGGAAAACAACCAAGATGAACAACTAAATAGAATAAAATGAAAAAGCTGCTTCCTCCTCATTCTTCCTCCCTGTCCACTCACCTTCATTCCTGCCTGCACCTTTCCTTTAAAAAAATTAAAATAAAAAAACAAACAAAAATCATTATGTATCATGTTAGAAAGTAACAAGTGCCATGGGGCAAAATACAGCATGATAAGGCTGGGATCAGGAGCAGCGTCGGGGTGCCCTGGGAAGGGAAACTGGAAGGGCAGAGGCCCGGGTCTCAGGGAGCAGTGAGATTGGGGCGGCCACTGAGGTATGAGTAATAAAGAGACGGGGTCAGGGAGTCAAGGGAAGGCTGTGACGAGCCTGTGGGCCACAAAAGGAGAGAAGTTACTGACAAACTGAAATGAGAGCATCTGGGAGCTTGGACCTGGATTGGACCAGCAAGTTGGTGATAAGAGATTCCGGAGATTCTGAGCATCTTGTTGAAGGTCGCAGGTGGGTGGAGTCGAGGACGAGCCTTCTGATTTCTGGCCTGAGCAGCTAGAATAACGGAGTTGCTCTGGGAGGCTGTTGGGGAGGTGGATGGAATTAGGCTGGGGAGGTGGACCAGACAGCCCGGCGAGGCACCCGGCAGCAGATGGACCATGAGCGAGGAGGTGTGTGCAGAGATCGAAGGCCAAGTGGAGGGAAGGCGCCCACTGCTGAGGAGGCCTGGCGGTGGCCAAGGCCACCATGAGCACCTTGCCAATTCCACTCCACAGACACCCTGCTACCCCTGCAGATGGGACAGAAACTGGCAAACCAGGACAGTGTCACCTGGCATCACCAGCAACCACACTGCCCTTCTCCAAGGAAAAGTTCCTAGCGCCGCAGCCCTCAGGGCCTGGCCTCTGCTGCTTCCCAGCTTCCAGGTCTTCGCTCATGACTCCAGGAGATGAGTTTTGCTCCCCTTGGTTCCTAGGATGGCTGGCCCCTGACACCCTGCTTTTGACTGAGTCTCTCCAGGGGCGCCACACTTGATAGGACTTCTGCTGGCAGTATGTACCAAGCTGTCTCTGGGGCAGCTCTGGTTTCAGTTTCCCTTTGCTTGACCTCAGAGTTGGTACAGGTGATGTGTTGGTCAAGGACGTTCCCCACCCCCCCACCCCCCCACCCCCACTCCCTAGAGAGCCTAGGGATCTGCAGGTCCTTCCAGAGAGCTTATTTCCATCCCTACTGCTTTCAACCATCTTTTTACTCTCCTGCTCTCCACCAGGAGCCAGGGGATCCCAAGCACACTTCCACTGTCCTCTCTGCCCTGCTCCCTCCTCTCTCTCCTTGTTCTCCTCTTTCTCTCCTCCAATGTCCTCCCCACTCCCTCCCTGCACCCTCTCCCCTGCTCTCTCACCTCAGTCACATTTCAGACAGTTAGCTTAGAGGAGTGGAGATGAAACACTGACTCTGGTGGTGTTCCTGGTCCCTCTTCACCCTGGGGAGACCAGAAAGGCTCGCATGCCCAAAGCCATCTTCTCAGATCACCCCTCTACCTCAGACACATCCAGGCCCTCCCTACTTTGTCCTGCTGCTGTGTCCTCATGTCCTGACCTGACCTAACAGACTCGTCCCTCAGGGGACAGCACCTTTACCTCCACGGTGCCCTCCCTCCATTTGCCGGCCACACATGCACGGCACACATACTCAGCACATGCACACACACATGCACACATGCTATTCCTTAAGTGACGGTGAGGACAGTCGCCAAATGATCCATGGCTCTTTTTTCTTCTGCTGCTGCGGTAAAATATGGACAGCGGGAACCAAGGGAGAAATGAGGCATGAAAATTAATCTGCTTTACAATCCTCATGAATATTTAAAAGCTGATGAATATGTAACTACATTTCTTTTCTCCTCCATTAGTGTCTGCTTCTGAGTTACTCTATAGATCCCTTTGGTTCCTTTGGGGGCTGCTTGGCTAGACTGAGTTTTAAATTTGTTTTACAGGTGCCTATAGCGCCTGGGGTCCTCCCACCCCTAACTGGAGAAGAGGATTTGTCCCTTTAAGGTTCTGCAGGAAGGCCCCACAGAGAGACAGAGAAGAAGAAAATGTCCCTGACCCTGACCTTGTGGGGTCCCAGAGAAAAGGAGTGATGGTCAGAGAAGACACTTTGCAGCGGGATCACAGAATGCATCCTTTTATGAAAGAGCCTCCCCTTCTTCCCTGGGCCTCAGTTTCCCCTGGAACACAGTTGCACACCTTCGCTCCCCAGCATCGTGGATCTTTCAAGACCCTAGTTCAAGGTAACCTTGAGAAATCAAGACATTCAACAGCAAACGTTCCTTCCTTCCAGCTCCCAAGAACTGCCCTGTCTCCCAGAGCCCAGCACGCCTTCGAGCACCACTCTCAGGAACCTCTGGGTATCTCCTGGCCGATCCCCTGACACCCCTCTTTGGCTCCTCTGGGAGCCTCCTTCCCACCCACCGCAGCCATCAGAGCCCCAGTACCCACCTGCCTATAGCCATCAATAACCCCGAGCAGAAGGAGCAGCTTCCCAGAATAGCAAGACTTTTCTAGAGCCTGAGGAGGAATCCAGCATTGAACCGGCATCTTGTAGAGGGAAGCATGGGTCCGGGGGGGATGGAGGGCACTGTGGAGAGGAGCACTGGACTGGAGCCAGCTACCCTGACAGTTCACTGGGGGGCCCAACCCATCAGCAGGGCTGGGGCAGCATTGTGGAAGGTCCTGTGGATGGTCTCTGGGCATCCAGAGAATTCCAGGTTCCATAGTCACTGCCTGGACTGTTGAATTGGGGTGTTCACCCCATACCCTTCCTCAGTTTCTCTCCATCCAACCTCCATTCCACACAAACCTTACAAGTCATTTCATACTCTGTTCTGATCCTACTTATTCCCTTCTAATGATCCTCAGGGATTCCTTAGTGTCTAGCTTATTAAACTGCATCCCACCTTCCACCTCAGCCATCATCAGCCCCAGTGGAGCCCCGCTCACCCTAAGTGCCCCCTGCCTAGGCCCATCCAGTCTAATAAGCTCGCCATTCCAAGTCCCTTTGCCCAGGTCCTTGTCCCCCTTCTGGTGGGCCCTGTCCTTCCCAGCCCTCCAGACTTGGCTTGGAGCTGCCTTCATCGGGAAGCCCTTCTGGTTTATCCACCTCACTGAACCACCCTGCAATACTTTCTGGGCTCTGGATTTTTTAAGGAAGAATCCACAGGTTCATTGGCACCATCTTCACGTGTGCACAGAATGGGCTGCTCATCAAACCAGACCTGCGCTTGCAATGGCAATCAGTGCCAGCCTCCGAGAGAACACACTGTGTCATGTCTGAGGAGCACTCATCGCCTGTATCTCACATTCCATGCCTTCAGATTAGCCTCACTTCATCTCTCATGAATGGCCTGTCCTGCAGGAGTGTCCCAGGTCTGACAGGCCATCCTCCCTTGGGATTCCCTTGGGAATTATGGTGACAAACATGAAAATGCTTTGAAAAGTACAGAACATCGTACATGTTAGGTATCTCTGCTATTAAAACAATTAACAATAAATTAATATAATGATTGCTACCCTGTGTATGACATCCCTGGCTCCCCTATTTTCAGGGGTTCTCTTGCCTAGCCCCCCCACACTTCCCTTCCCCTGCCAGGTGATGGGGTGCCCAGTCAGCTGAGTGTCCCTCGGGATCAGCAGCTCATTATCCATGGTGGGCAACAACGTCACCTTCAGCCCCTGGCTTCTCCACGCAGCTCCCAGGCTGCCTCAGCGGCAGGAACAAGCGTGTGCCTTGTCAGACAAGCCCTGCTTCTCTGAGGAACACGTGCTGAGCATAATTACCCATGAGAAGTGCACGCAAGGGCCCACCCTTATCTTCAAGCCACTGCTGCCTCTACCATCATCGCTACTGCAGCGACGGGGGGCTGAGCCACCTGACCCAGGAGGCAGGAGCAGCTCTCTAGCTAAGCCAGCATCAGGCCAGGCCTTGCAGGGAGTCCCCAGGCCTGTTCCTCCAAATGAGGGCCCATTTCTCCATCTTGAAACCCTCTCAGGATAGGGGCTGTAACCACTCTCAGTTCCTTGTCCCCTGACACCAGCGTAGGTTCTTTATTGGCCTTTCTGTCCCCTCCCACTGCCCCAAGGGTGGAGGTGTCACCTGTGTCTTAGGTGTGGGGCAGCATGTGGCTGTGCTTGGAGATGCAGACAGGCAGCTAGGGTGGGTTCCAGTCCCCAGAGCCGGGTGCAAGGCTGGGCACCCCCTTCTCTCACATGCCTTCCCCAGGGAAACCACTCCTGACTAACCTTTGGAAAGACCTGCTTCCTCTCCCTCCTCCAGCACCTCCCCGGCTGCTACAGAACTGACTTCACACCATGAATACTGCTTCTACTGCCTTCCGGGTACTTCCTCCACAGGGGAAAGACCCAACACCTGGGTGCAGCAGTGGTCTGCACGCTGCACCCACTTGTCTCTAGGCAATGACGTTTCTAGAAGGAAATGGAGAAACTGAGCTCTGGGTTATGCACCTGACTCCACAGCTCATTCCTCTGTGAGGGGTATTGACTAGTGGGTGAGAAAGGTGCAAAGGATGGTTGGGGGTACTTGGACTGCAGTCCTCCTGGCCACCTGAGATGCTCACTGATTGTCCTTCTGGAAGTTTCACCCTATGGGAGACTCTAAAGGAGGCAGGTCCTGCTTTCCCACTTCCTATGTGGAATAACCTCCAGAGAAAGTCTCAACCAACCCCTTTCCCCCGTGCACCTCCCCACATTGCCGCCTGGGCCAGGCCAAGTGCCAGGGCCAGGCCTCATGCAGCCAGACAGGCCCTGCAGGGTCATGCTGTCCTCTCCTATGCCAGGTATGGCTTCCTCCAAGCAGACCCAGGCCTGTTCTAGGACCTCAGGGATTCCCTCTCTGGTGCCATCTGGGGGCTTCTAGGGGATTAACCCCAAACTGAGACCCAAACCAAACCCTGCCATCTATCCTTGAAAGACAATCACACCAAACTGAGCATTATCCTAGTGCTTCCCCACTAGCACTCGCTCCTGCAGGGGTGACAGCTCTGTGGGTACAATGCATTGAGATGAACTGGGCTGTTATTAGCTGGCTATCAATATCTCTTAAAGGCTGGCAGTTCCCTCCAGCTCCCCCACCCCTCCCTGAGCCAAGCACACATGCCCAGGGCAGCTCTAGCCTCTTTCTCTCTCCTTCCCTCCCTGTTCCAGCCATATCAGCCAGATGGATTATGTCTTATTTTTCTTGGATTTGGCTGCAGGATTCAAACAGCATTTAAGGCCATTGATTGTTCAAAAGGCCAAGTGTATAATGTACCAGAAAATTAGTTTGGAGTGCCCGGCAGGAGAGTAGCTCTGTTCTGGCTTCAGATTTACTCTGCTCTGGTGGACCAGGAAGGGAGGAGGATGGGGCCAGTGGACCTTTCAGACTCTCCAGGAAGTTCTTGGAGGCCATCCTCACCTCATAGCTAAGCTGGGACCTTCTTACCAGATCATTCACAGCATTACAGCAACAGTCCTCTTTATTTCAACCTCCACGCACTCCTCCCCCAACAGAGAGAGAGAGAGAGAGAGAGAGAGAGAGAGAGAGAGAGAGAGAGAGAGAGAGAGAGACTCAAATTGCACACATGGTATTTTTCGTGCCCGCATATGCATATGAGACAGCCCTATGCTCACCAGCAGGTCATACACACACTCTCACCTATGTACACGTAAGACTGGGAGTCTAGATAAAAGGCCTTTCAGTGAAGACTGTCTGACATAACATAGGTGATTTGGGTTCACCCTGGTGGCTCAGGTGCTAAGCCAGCGGCTGAGGCACAGACCAAGTAAAGCCCTAGGACCCAGGTTCATAATGTTAGATGGGGGAGGCAAGCAAAAATTACAAATAAATAAAAGTGCTTCTAAATAAATAAATAATAAATAAATAAATAAGTGGTTGCTGGCAGTTACTGCGTAAGTCAAAACGGCTTCCTGACTGAATGCGTGCAGCACCACGGACAGCTCCTGCACACAGCCGCTCTACAGACACACACACACACACACACACACACACACACACACACACGAGCATGCACACACACCTCTCCCCTCCCACTCTCCCTCTGAGGATCAGTTAGTTTACCTGATCAAAAATAGCTCCAGCTCACAGCCAACTGGAGTCACTAATGCTAATCATCACGATAATGGCATGCAGTGTTGAGCCTCTGTTCTGCATCAGTTACAACCAAGTTCTTCAGCTCATGTGGTCCTCACAACCTTCCAGGATCTAGCTGCTCCCACTCTACAGAGAGCAAAACTGAAGTTCACAGATATGGAGAAATTGTCCCAACTTTCCACTAAACTTATGCAAAAAACAGATCAAGGACATCCAATCCCAGGAACCCTGTTAAATAGTACATACTTTTAATGACAATAACTTCACAGACAGTTTCTCCCTGTAAGTAGAGGAGGAGAGGTGAACAAGCTTCAGCTCACAGAGCAGCCCCTCAACGCCACCCCATCACGTGCTTCCCCGCCCCACCCCCGTCAGTCCCATCCTGCTGGAGGTGTAACAGGCTGACTTCTTAAAAGTGTGTGAGGATTGCTGAGGCCTGAAACTCAAGGAAACAGAACCAAAGTCATGGAAATCTTGCAACAGGACACTTAAGAAACTCAGAAATACGTGGAAATGATATAAACTCAGAGGCAATGGATGCTACAGACTCACCAGGTTTAAAGAAAAGAGGACTAGGACATTGCCAGAAGCAACTGTCCAGTCCCCTCCCTTCTTCCCTCCTTCCTTCCCACCCCCCACCCCACCAATCAATGAAAATCTTGAAAAAGGTAAAGGATTCAGTTCACTGAAAGAGGTGATTAACAATGAGCATGATGGCTGAGGAGTTCCGCTAAGTAAAGAGATTCCCATAAGAAAGGAAATCATTTTGTAAAATGTTGGAACTCACTTTTGTGATGGAGAAATGATAGAACATTTGCACTTAATGTGTCTTCCAGATAAAGTCAGCTGGGCAACTCCTTTGGCAAGAAAATAGTCATTGAGGAGCCAATAATGTCCCAGTTGACCCTGGATCAGAGAGACAACATGTTGGCCAGGGGAACTCAACTCCCAGGCCCCAAAAGTACTCAAGAATGACCATGCGCCATTTGGTTTTGAACATCAGGACCTCCTGCCCCCCTGTAACACCCCCATCCCATCAAGTAGCCAATCAAGCTTTATTTTACATGTGAAGATTATGAAGGATTTGAGAATTCTTCTGTTCAATACAACAGCCAGGAACTGTAGAACTGTGTCTATACTACACCTCACAGAGTTTTTAAAGATTTTTTTACTTAAAGCAGAATCATCTATTTTGATTCTTCACCTTATTCTCCAGACTTGAATCCACACACTTGGATGCAAAAGTTTGAAGTTCATGTCTACTATTTCCTTGTCACATCAGTATTTGGCCACTGTCAGTGGATCTTAGCTCTTATCTGAGGTCAGCTGATCACTACCTTGAGCCCGGCTAGGTAAGAAGACCAGGGTGGTTTGGTGGAGTTGACAGTGCCTTCTACTTGGGGTCAGGAGGACTGGTTTGATTCTGGCTTTGCCTTTGAAACCTATATGTCCAAGAATCATCAGATCCCCTTTGAGGTTCAGTCATTGTTGCTTTCATTTACAAAATAGTACCAATAATAGTCATCTCTTGGGATTGTGGCTAAATGAGAAGAGGCCTTAGCACAGTGTTTGGCACATGATATGCATTTAGCAGATGTTAATTGACTCTTTAGGGGGAAGGGCCAGGCAACCACAGGTCCTGGGTAAAGGCCGGGAAGTTGTCCTGGGGCTTGGAGAAAACAATGGTGAAGATGAGCAAGGGG
>RJWH01000600.1:22115-33764 GCA_004363575.1 Solenodon paradoxus | reverse complement strand
TTCATTATTTTAGTGAAGAGTTCAAATTAGCTTACATTGCAGCCAAAGAAGGCAGCTAGACAAGAGGCAGGACTTTCACCTAGGTCTACTAAATCCTTAACGAGGCTGTTGGGAGAGCGCCAGAAGGCTGACAAGCAATTGTCAGGAGGCAGGAATGGATGAGACCCACTGGTGAGGTGTCAGTCCTTCCGTTTCTGAAACCCAGCAAGTCCACATCCAGCGGAAGAGCCTTTCTCCAGCTTCAGGAGGGGCCCCTGTGAAGTCCCAGGAAAACGCCAGTGTGGCATTTTAGTGGAGAGCAGCGATGCTAATGTATGCCAAGAATAACAGTGGCTTCTTAATGGAGCCCTTAATGAAGACTCATTTTGGGTTTTATTAACATAGAGGAAAAGCACACACTCTTCTCTTCTCAGAAAGCAGGCAAAATAAAGAGCCGCCCAAAACACAGGGCCAATCCCCTTTCCCAGATCCACAATGTGTTCTGGGAAGTTGGGTAGGAAGGGCAGACTGAGATTGGAAACCTTCCTTTGCCCTAAGAAAATCCATTGGGATCCTTAGATCCCAAATGGTCTTGCGGGGAGAGGGGAGAGATTTCCAGCTGTGCTCAGTCCTGCAATTTACAGACAAGCTGCAAATAAGCACATAAAGAAGACCCATCCCCAAGGTGGTAGCTGTGATTTTAACAGGCAGACACATCCCATTAAATATTTAATTAGAATACAATCTCACCAAAGCTCTCTCATCAAAAGAGACTGAAAGACAGCCTCTAGGCCTCCCCCAGTGTTGCTCACTTATTACCAAGTATGCAGCCTCTGTTGGCTTCAAATGCAGCAAGAGGCATCCAGGCCCGATGCAGAGGTGTACAACATGCTGCCTGAAGCTGGCCTTGTTGGTCTTCTACTCCAAGCCCCTGTTTCATGAGGAAACCAAGACTCAGAAAAATGAGAAATTCATTCAGAAGGCAAACAGCCTTGGGTCTGAGCCACAGTCAGGACCCCCAACACATCCCACACACCAGCCTTTGCTGCTTGCTGGTCTCCCTCTTCCAAGTCTGTACAACCTGGCTAACTGGCCATCCTTGGGGTTGGGCTGAGGTGAGCAAGATGTTATTTGTGGGGCACATTTGAGCTGGGGTAAAAAGATTCCTCTAAAGCCCACTGGGATGCAGCTCTGGGTCACGTCACACACCAGAGAGGCTCAAAAGCTCGTTATTGAATGAAGTAGGAGATCCCCATTATTGACATGCTAAACTCAGATGGGAACCCTCAACACAGGACTGACAATCATCCCCAAATGGCTCCACTGTTATCCCAGCCATACCTGCAGTCCCTTTGCTGTTAGTTGTTGCATGATTACTGAGCTCCTAAGACGGACGGTCTGGGAGACTGTTGAGGGAATGTTTTCCCATCAGCCCTAACTCTCTAGGATGGGGACTGTCTCTGCTTGGAGCTCTGGCAGACCTGGGACAGAGAGGAGGTGGTCTCTGAGCCGGGATGGGGGGAGACAACCTGCTGGGAAGCAGGCCCCCAACCCCACCCACACACACAGAGATAACTCTTCAATTGCTAGGTGCTCACATCACACTCGGTGCTTAACCCAGGTTATTTCTCCCTAAATTCTCACACCACCATTGTAAGGTAGGTATCATTTTGCCACTTTTAACAGAAGAGAGTGAGACACAAATGGCTTGAGTCAACTGCCCAAGGTCACAGAGTCATAGAACAGTAGGACTGGGAGAGGAAGCCGGCTCCACCCTCAGTCATAGGCAGGCAACAGCACACAGCACCTCAGTGCCCAGGGGACATGAGCATGGTGACAGTCGCTGTAGGAGCAAATTGTGAAAAGCCTCCTGGATGAGGCTCCTGGGACCTAGAGAAAGGTGAAGGGTAGCTGAGAGGCCCTCGCTGAGAGGTGGTAGACTATCAGAAAAGGTCATTTATTAAGCGACCACTCTCTATGCCGAGCCTTCTGCCACATGGCTCCCTTACAACCACGACCCTTTGAGAGCAGAATAGGATCCTAAAGAGATTCATGTTCAGAGAGGGTAAGTGACCTTCCCAGGGTCACAGAGCCAGCAAATGGTAGATTCGGGACATGAATCTACACCTGTGTGACTCCAGTAGAGAATTCAAAGCTACTGACTGACCCAAGAGGGGAGACTAAGAAGTAGCTCAGAGGCCACAGCTAGAGGTATATCTTTCCTAGAATAGAAAAAAACTTACTTTAAGAGCCTTGACACTGAAAGGCAAGAGCTGGACCAGTGTGCCTTGACCCATGAGCATTTCTCACTGCTGGCCCTGCCCTCCTTCCACAGGAGGGCCCCAGAGGGCAGCAAAGGAGCAGAAAAGGAACACATCAGTAAGCAGCCATTAACATGCAAGGGGGCTACATGGCTTTTAAGCACCAGCACGGCCACTTTAATCTGTTTTTCCAGAGAAGTTTATGCCCCATCTGCTCACAAGGCGCCTAGCACAGCATGGCCCCCAGCATCCTCAGGAGCTGCACGGCCTGGCCTGAGAGCAGCCCCCAGGTTCCAGGTACAGAACAAAGTTCTGATCCAGGGGGCTCAGCTTGGAGGCCCCATTTCCCTGGTCCCTTAACCAGAGCTGGTCAGGCCTGCCACCTAGAACTGTGGTAGCATTCAAGAGCTGGTCACCAGCCGAATTCCAAAGCCATCCTCCAAGCCCAATCGCCCTTACTCCACACAGTTCACCAGCCATCAGTCCACAAGGAGGCTGAGTCATCTGGGAATCAGGTCCAGAGCCACCACATCGGGTCTAGAGAACAGAGCTGGAGAAATTGCCATCTCTGGAAAGGAGCAGGGAGGTGTGGCAGGTCCAGTAGGAGGTTGCCCAGGACCCAGGGCCCCTGAAACCCAAGTGGGCTGATGCCAGGATCAGCCACTGCACATGGAAGACCTGAAAGAAGACTCTGGCTTCACTGGGCCCTTGGTGGAAAAACTGAGGCACCTGGGTAACAGGAGGCTCCCCTTCCTCAAGGGCCTACAAGGAGTTCTCATTGACAGGTTGAAATGCCCAGCCTCCATCCACAGAAGCTCTCCTATGCTATGAAGGAATCAGGCCACCCTGCCTCCAGTCCAGCATCTCGCCAGAGATAAAGCCCTACACACCACTCCATCCTTTCCCGCTGAAGTCACTGGTCTCCCAGCCCCAGACCCTGAGTCTCCCCTCTGAGCCTTTTCTCCGGGAGCCCTTTTCTCTTCCTTGGCATCAACTTAAATTCACCGTCCTTCCAGGGTCCTTCAGTTGGTCAGCCCCCCAACACCCCTGTCTCCCCCACTTTCTTGGTGCACATAGCCCGCGTAAGAGATGATTTCCCTGCCAGTTCTGGAGGCTGGAGGCCAGGGCTGGGGCTGGTGACCAGGTGTCCCCAGCACTCAGCTCAGAGCCACAAAGAGCAGGTATTTGGGAAAACCAATAACTAACCCAGCAAGCTATGCTTTCTTCCTCTTCTTCATCTTCCCTCCGCACCAGGCACCAATCTGTGGAAGCTGTAAACACAGGACAGGGAACTGACTGGGCTCAAACTTTAGGTGTGTCCTTGGCTGGGAGGTCAGGATGGGTCCCCTTGACTTTTCTCCAGTGATACAATTTATTTTGCCCTTTACTGCTCGCTAATAAAGCTCTTAAAGGGGCCTGGACCTCTTATTATCGCCCTCCTCCCTCTTCCAACCAGTTCTAAGGCCTCCTCCCTCCCACCACCCCTCCCACCCTTCAGCTCCCTCCCACCCAGCCCTGTAGCAGGGAAGGTAATTAGGCCTTCCCCCAGGATGCACCCCCTCTGCTCAGCTGGACTGCCCGTCCAATGGGGGATAATTTATGGAAATGGGTAAAGGTGTTTTAAATTATTCAATTTAAATGTAAATAGGGGAGATGGTTTCTCTGAATAAATTGTCTTATTTATGTTCCTCCCAACTCCCCTCCCCGGAAATATGGAACTGTTAAGAGACCTGTGGAGCAGGGGCCCCCACTTCTTTCTTAGTAAAGTGGGACTGCCCATGTCCCCAGGGGTGGTGATTTGGAGACATACATCCCTGCTGCTGTCCCAGTGGGGATCACAGGCCAGGTCAAGAGCTCACCAGAGGCTGTTTCCCCTTCTCCGCCCTGGAGAGGGTGTCCCTTGCTGGTTAGGGCATGGACACAGTGAGAAAGCTCCTCCATCTTAGTTTGCTGGACAGTGCCTATGATGTCCAAGGTCTCCTTCCATCTGAGTCCCAAGTGGAGGGGAGCTTCACACCTCCCTGACAAAGTCCTTCATGCTCCCAGATGCTAGACAGAGGGCCATGTTTCCTGGCACATTTTTATCCTAAACAGAGTCCGCTAGACACAGAGTTGCCTTGAAAGAAGGAACTTCCTTAAGACATCTCAGGGACTGTCCCATGTGCAGGAGAAAGGCATCTGAAGGTGAGGAGAGTGCCCCCTTTAGCCCCCTCGGCAGCAGCCTTCTCATCTGCTGGGGCTGGGCCACATGACGCATGGCGCCCAGTGACCCATGCAGCCATTAGGGGAGTTTCAGGGGCAAAGACAGAACATCCAACAGCTCAGACTATGTGGAAGCTTACTAGCTCTGGAGACTGGAAGTGGGGCTGACTTCAGGTGCAGACCTGCTGTGATCTAGAAGCCTGGTCCTATTCCCATGCGATTCTCTTCTGTGCATCCCTCATCCTTGGACTAGACCAGGAGATGGCTGGGGCAATTAAGAGTCTTAGACCCACCGATGACAACTTTCAGAGAAAACCAGAAGACAGCAGCTCTCAGAGACCCACCCAGAAGTGTACAGAAAGCTTCCTTCACCCCTCAGAATAAACCCTCCTTGGAGCTCATTGGCCCATCTGCCCTGATTGCTGGCAAGGAGAATGGGATTATCTGACTGAGTGCAATCAGGTGACCCAGAAAATGGGGGTAGGGTCATCTCCCCCAGACACGCACACAAAACCGGGCTCAGTGAAGACAAGGAAGTGGGAACTAGGAACTAAGCAGGCAGCATTCACTGCAGAACAGTTGAGTAAGTGTGTAGAGATTGTTGAAATTGCTGTTTTCATCATTCATCATGTTTGCTTCAACCCTCCCTGCTTGAGCTGGATCCATTACAGTCTGCCTAATTCGAAGAACAAGACCTCCCCTACCCCACAAAGAGTAGAGGTCAGACCAGTGGCCCAGATTGCAGACTGGTTGGCAACACTGATCCAAATAAGACACAGGGAGCTGATCAGATGCCTTCTTTGCTGGACTGTCCATAAATGAAAGGGTGGTTTGTCCCAAGTCCCAGGATCAAGCCCCCACACAACAACTTCCATTCATTCATTCATTTGACAAGTGCTGCTGACTGCCTACCTGGGGCCAGGCACAGGCTGGGTGCAGGAGGCTCTCTGGCAAACAAAAAGATACATTTTCAGTCCATGTGGATTTGCCATCCTCGGCATGGGCTTCATGTTGTTTGCAGTCAGTGGTTTTGGCTGCCCACGAATATCCTTGTTGCGTTTGGGAGTTTCCAACCCCCCGAGTGAAGGTAGAAACCAGAAACTTGGTTCTCCAGCCTCCTTTGCAGCTAGGGCACAGACATGTGACTCAGCGTCCACATTCACTCATGGGACACTTTGCTTTAGGCAGGAGGCATTTGAATGCCCAGAATCCATTGTGCTGGCAAAGGTAGAAACAGAGATGTCCAGCTTGGAGGTAGAAGTGATAACAGGACTGCGGGGGGCCTGATGCAGAAATGCAGTCAGTGGGGAGCAACAGCAGCAGGAGAGTTTCCCTGGGGTCTAGGGGGCAGCAGGAGAGGATGTGGATTCTCAACAGGTCTGTAGCACAGAGGGGCGGAGTCTGACTCTCCAGCCGCCCCTATGATTAAATGAGACACTTTTCTGCTTAATCTGCTTAAGCCAGAGTTGCTTCCATTGTTTATAGCCACAAACCTAAAACCCTGACCAATGCAGAACCTGGAGCAGAACCGGCATTCGTGGAGTATTGTTGCCAGTGTCATCATTGTCACTCTTTGTTATTAATACCACAAGCCCAGCACTTGACACGCCCTGGTGGAGCAGTGGTTGGTTCTGAACGAATACAGGCCCTGGGTTCGAGTACTGGATCTGGGGCGAAACAACCAGTGTGAACAGCTAAAATGGAAATAAAGTAAAATACTTCTTCCACCTTCTCTCTCCTCCTGCCTGTCTACTCGCCTTCATTCCTGCCTGCAGCTTTACTTTGAAAAAAGAAAAAAAAAAAACAAAACAGAAAACACCGGTGCCTAATTCCAGATTGAGCAACATACACAGAGAGTGGTCACACCTTCCTCAGAATCAGCCTCAAGGTTCACATGCATGGGTTGCAGACACTGCAGCCCAGAATATACCCACACAGAATGCAAATTGGCACAACCCCTATGGAAAACAGTGTGGAGATTCCTCAAAAAGTTGAAGATAGAAATCCCATATGATCCCACCATCCCACTTCTGGGCATTTACCCAAAAGATACAAAAACACTCATTCGTAGAGGTTTATACACCCCCCATGTTTACTGCAGCCCTATTCACGATAGATAAGTGGAAACTACCTAAGTGCCCAACATCAGATGAATGGATACAGAAGTTGTGGTATATACACAATGGAACACTACACAGCCCTTAGAAGAGATGAAACCTGTCATTTGAATCAACATGGATGGAACTAGAGAGGATGATACTAAGTGAAACAAGTCAAAAGAAGAAAGACAGATACCAGAGGACCTCACTCATAGGTGGAACGTGAATAGACAGAACAAAGGAACAGACGAAAAAAAAGCAACCCTGGACATTTGCAACAAAACTGAGGTGACCAATACGGAATGGAACAGGAGGGAAGAAGGTGAGAAATGGTGACGGAGCCCACTGGACAGTGGTGAAGAACACTTGGTGATGTGGTGGAGGGCAGGTGCATTGACATATGCATGAGGAATGAGGAACCTTTGCATGTGAGTTTATTTCAATGTGTAAAAATAAAATAATTTAAAAAAATCAAATTGAAAGATAAAAGCAAAGAATATGCCCACACAAAGCAGAATGTCCCCTAAAATACCAGAGGACGACCCCAGACCCCTGCTCACTTTCCTAGTCGTGCTGGATAGCATTGCATTTACTCCTTCCAACTAGCAGGTCTCTCGGCCCTGCCCTACCTCCCCACCCCCCACCCCACAGACCAGGGAAGAGCCCACCGCAGGGTGTAGAGATGACATCTTCCTTCTAGTCTCCAAGCAGCACAGTCCCTCGCCAGCTGGGGGCCCAGGGGGACCTATTTCCACAGCTACCAGGATGCAGCCAGATCCCTTGCCAGCCCCAGCCCATTTCTCAGTATCTGTGACCTTGGGCAAGTGGTCTAAACAGTCCTCGTCTCACAGGGTTCTTCTGAGGATTAAAGGAGACACTGTTTGCAAAGGGCTCAGCACAGTGCCTGGCACCTAGAAAGTCCGCAACAATCTAACTATTATTGTCATTACGACTCCCTGACTAGGCAGGTTCTTGGTTCATCTAACCTGACTCTTAGCCCCTGCTTTTTTTTTTTTTAAAAGAAAAGTTGCAGGTGAGAATAAAGGTGAGCTAGCAGGCAGGCAGGAAGAGAAGGAGACAGGAGGAAGAAGCACGTGCTTCATTTTATTTAGTTGTTCATTTTGGCTGTGTCCCCCTGCTGTCCCCCACTACACACACACACACACACACACACTACCCCCCCGCCCCCTGCAGGTTGTGAATTTGGGTCCTCAGGATGTATGAGGACTGAGTCCAGCAGACTTAATCATTAAGCCACCAGGGTGCACCAACGCCCTGCTTTTTAAGGCCATTTTATCTGTTCTATTCCCAGTGGGCATGGAACTCAGCCGCCCCAGTGTGAACCAGGAGGTAAGTAATGGCCCTGAAGCAGGAAATTTTCAAACCCCCCGTCAGGTCTATGAGCCATGATCCCCTTCTGTCCAGTCAGCACAAGACAGTTCTGAACACACAATTGCTGACCACGTGACCGCAGACGTCACCCAGCTTCTTGGAACCTCAGGCCACAGCATCCTTGTTGGCACAGCAGGCAAAGAGTACCCTTTGTCCCCACAGAGTAGTGGGGAGGATGAGATCAAACACAGTAGCATCTAAGAGACACCAGGGCCAGTAGGCGACCAAGGATGCCAGTAGAATGTGGATCCGCTCACATGCTCACAGAGTGAGAGAGACCAGCCCCCCAGCCTCCGCCACCCAAGGACAAATAATGACCCTGCTTTGTCTGGCCTCCTCTTCATGTCCAGCTCAGCAAATTCTGCCATATTTCTTCTGCAGGAGACACGTATCTTTACTGGTGAGTAACCACCACCAGATTTTATCAGAAGTGAATAAAATCCATGCAGCTCTCCACAGCAGAGCCAGTGGCCAGGAGACAGTAGTGACTCAGCAGTGGACATGTGTCCGACTCGGTACAGGGAACAAATGAGCCCATTTGGTATCTTACCAAATACTTTCGTAACCCAGTTTTTCCGAAAGGGGAAACTAGCTCTGACTGAGGAACCAACTCCCCCAAAGTGGTCAGGAAAGGTGTGAACTCATCTTGTAATCAGGCTCTTCCCACCCCTTGGGCACACTACGCCCACCCCAGCCCCATCAGCACACAGCAGCCCAGAAAGGTCCTTACACATCTTCCGGCCCAACACCTGGCATAATGCCGGGCACGGGGCAGCTTCCCAGTAAGTCATCATCTAACCTAACAACCAGATTTCACCCAATGACTCCATCGCACCCACAGAGAAACCAAGGCAGAAAGAGAAGCAGGGAGGAGCCCAAAATCACACAGCAGGAAGATCATACAAAGGACCTGCTGGTGGAAGAACATGAGCTCATCCCAAAATGTCAGACCTGGAAGACTGCCAGGAGATCAGGTGGTCGAGGTCCTGCCCTGTCCTTCCCTGGTGATCAAAGCCACATTCTCCCATTCAGACCTAGGAGGAGAGAAGACGAGACTTCAGAGGCTGGAGATAGTAGATTGGTTGCAAAATGTCCCCAGGTCCTCCCCTCCCTGAATCCTGGCCCTTTGCCATGTGACTTTGCAGCTTTTCCTTGAAAGAGAAGAGTCTTTTTCCCCTTCCCACTGGCTCTGGGCTGCCTGGTCACTCACTTTGACCAGTAGAATCCAAGAGCAGCAATGGCATACAGGTTGCAAGGATAGGCCTCGGAGGGCTTGTGATTCCATGCTCTATTAGAATACCAGCACCACGTGAAGTGGCCTGGGCTAGTCACCTGTGACCAGCTCCCCAAGCATGAGAACTCACCTCGGTCTGCAGAGGTGTCTCCTCAACCCACACTAAGCACAAGGACATGAATGATCCCAAAGAACCACCAAAGAACCACCCAGATAAGCCATAGTCTCGTGAGAAATCATTACTGTAATTGCTTGAAGTCACGAGTTTGGGGTAGCTTGTGATGCGGGTGAGGGTGAGCAAGACACACTGATGAGATGCTGGGTCATACAGAAAGAATTCGTAGAGGGAGCTTTTTGGTTAGGATCACACAGTATATTTATTAAAAGCAGAAACAGTGGATCCATGCAGGAAAGTTACATCAAGGGAATACACATGTGTATCTAAACGCATCTCACACTCAGACAAGATGGATGCTTGAATATATATGAGGGTTGAGGGTTTCTCCTTTTGTGGGCGTGTCCAGGTTCCCTGGAGTTAAAAAACAAAACAGTGAGTATCTGGGAGTGTATCCTAGACCCAGGCTGCTAAGGTGGGGTCCTTGTTGTTTGGAGGGGGTGAGTCCTTTCTCTTAGAAGTCTCAGGTTTTTTCAGTTAGTTTTCTGCTCATCCATCTGCATACTGCCCTATAGATTTTAATCTATGCTGTCCCCTCATCGATACGTTACAAAACACCAGCTAACAAATACAAAGGGCCTTAAGAAAAGACCCCAAGTCCTAGCCATGGTGTGTGCCCCTACAGTGTCCTGAAAGGCCAAGACATGGACTGAAAGAGCCTAACTGACCTTCCACCTCCTTTGTCCAACCACAGGGCCCTGACCCAGGCCAGCCCAGTGAGGTCAGTTCTGGCTTCTCCCCTCCCACCCATCTCTGCACCCACTGTCCCAACCGTGGCAGTTTTGGGCCTGGGGACAAAGGTCCCCATGCTATGTACCTGGACAACTGTAGCAGGAGGCCAGTATCTGGCCCAAGTGCTCACCTGGGAGACAAAGACCAGGGGTGGGGTCTCCACTGCAAGAAGCATCAGGGCCAGACCCCCACCCCCACACCGGGGGAGCAATCAGCCCTGAGGAGTGTGCTCGCCCGCTTGACATTTGATGGGAATCATTATCAGATACTTATTCCCAATCAGGGCTCAAGTGTCTCTTAGGGCCCCTCTGCCATCTCCTTCCAGGGAGCTAGGCGGGAGGAGGGAATCACCCAGCCCACTGGATCGGAGCAAAGACCCTCTGAGCCAGTCCTCAGATGCCAGTCTGTTCCTTGCCTCCAAGGCCCCTGAGACTGAACCCATGAACCAGAGTGTGGAGCAGGGTTTCTGAGAGCTGGAGTCCTGGGATCAGGGAGAGGGAGGCTCAAAGGGAGTATAGGGAAAGCTGGATCAGAACTCAGATTCCTGCTGGACCCCAGAAAGACTTTGTCTCCAAGGCTCATGTCTCTGGGAACCCTGAATGCCTCTTCTTGGCAGCCACCTTCTCCCTCAAAAGGTCTACTACTCCCGACTAAGGCTGTAAGGTTTTTCTGGGCTCCGCGAGGAGAAAAGTTCAATCAGACAGAAAGCAGAATAGCCAGGGCTTTATTGGACTCTGCGCACCCGGGCGAAACTCCCAAGTCCGCGAAACGGGCCTGGGGAAGTCGCGCACAGAACAAAGGGGGACCGGCTCTTTAAGCAGAGGAATTTCGCGGGCTTCCCATATCGCGATTGGGGATTGGCCCTGTGAATCCAGGTGTGGGGGTCGCATCCCTTATTCTGATGTCATCCACCTTTTTCCCGGGCTTGGCCGCCGGGCATGCCTGCCGGGCATGCCCGCTGTCCCTGCCCGCTGTCCGGTCTTTCTGAGCCAGCCTAACAAAGGCCAGACCTCACCCCTGACACACACCAAAGTCCCTCCACAGTCAGGCACTCAGGGGTGGGAAGGCCTGGGCTCTCCTCACTCTGCAGAGGACAGTTGTCCCTGCCCTGCCTCTTTCCACACAAGGCTATTGAAAGAATCCCCATTCTAGGCCTTCAGGAAAGCATTTGATAATTTGTAAAACAAGGGCTGATGCATTGTCCCCAACAGAGCATCAGCAGCAGATGGGCAAGTGCTAGCGTGAGGGTAGGTGTGTGAGAGAGGGTGTGTGCGTGTGTGCACGCGCGCACAGCTTCTCACAGTGTCATCAGCACCCCGACACCAAGCATCATCGTTTGGGATTATCTGGATTTTCATCCTCTGTGTCTTTTCAGCCAGTGAATCAGCTGCATTGATGGGCTACTCTGAATGCAGAGGCAGAGTTTCGAGCTTACAAAAGAAAGAAAACGTCTTGTCATGGGCTTTGACAGTCTAGTTCAGAGAGGACACACAAACACACACACACACATACACACACACCTGCATTGTCAAGGAACAGAAGGACTCAAATGAATACATGCAAACTATAAAGGAG
>RJWH01000600.1:0-22015 GCA_004363575.1 Solenodon paradoxus | reverse complement strand
GATTCTGGCAGAAAGGCTGAACATGCAGGTAGGAGGCAAAATGGCTTTGGCGAGGAGGATAGAAATGAATCTGTGTTAACTATTCTGTTATCAATCTGGTCATTATATCTTATCTTTGTAGAACAGCTGAGAATTTACAAAGCTTTTCCACATGTATTTTCTCATTTGAGCCTCACTCCAGTCCCCTCGACAAGATAAGTCAGTTCTTACTAGCCCCATTTTATAGATGAGGAAACTGAGACTCAGAAAATCTGGCACACCCTGGTGGCCTAGTGAATAGGGCCACTGGACATAGTACCCGTACATACCAAGAGCCAGGGTTCAAGACCCAGGCCCAGGGTGGGGAGAACAACTATGATGAATGACTAAATAAAAAATTTAATGAATTCCATATAATCCCACCTTCCCACTTCTGGGTATTTCCCCAAAAGATACAAAAACACTAATTCGCAGAGATTTATGCACCCTCGTGTTTACTGCAGCCCTATTCACAAGAGCTAAGAACTGGAAACTACCTAAGTACCCAACATGAGATGAATGGATCAAGAAGATGTGGTACATACACACAATGGAATACTACACAGCCCTTAGAATTCTGAGATGAAACCTGTCATTTGAATCAACATGGATGAAACTAGAGGGGATTGTGCCAAGTAAAAGAAGCCAACAGAAGAAAGAGAGATACCAGATGCTCTCGCTCTTAGGTGAAATATGAATACAAAAACAAACCAACAAAAAGCAACAACAACAAAGGAAGAGATGAAACAAAACCAACCCTTGGACACTTGCAATAGAGCTGAGGTTACCAACAGGGAATGGGGCGGGGAGGTGGGGGAGGAGGACAAGTGGCGGTGAAGCCCATTGGACAATGGTGAGGAACACTTGGTGATTTGGTGGAAGGCAGTGTTGAAGTGCATCTTAGGAATGGGGAAAAGTCACATGTGGAGAACCTACACATAAGTTTATTAATGTGTTTGGATGGCAGGCTTGACATCTGGGTCATGAACTCTGCACAGTGCCTAGGGAATTAGCCATTAGAGGGGAGTGGTGGCTTTAGGGTTAGACAGAACTGAGGTCAAACCTCAGCTCTGCTACTTATCTTGACTTTGGCTTGTTAATGTCACTCCGAGCTTCAGTTTCCTCAAATGCAGAATTGATGGGTATGAGGATTAGAAGAGAGAATTCTTTGAAGCACTGTGCCTGGCCCATTGTGTTCACTCAATGAATTCAAGCTCCTTTCATTAACCTTGTGGCTATTAGTTTATGAATGCTGATCAAGACTTTCTTGATGGTCATTTCTTACCAGTTTCTCCCTTCCTGACACAGATCACACAGCAGCCATGCTGTGACCCTCGGTTACCTCCATGAGAGCTGGTCCCTGTGAGCACAAATGAAGCACTTCTCCCTCCCTCCACCTGGACCTGTGCAAACCCCCACCTGGAGGAGCCCCAGGAAGGCTTCCTTCCCTTGCCAGCTGGCAGAGGGCCTGACCCCTCTGCCACCTGTTGAAATCTGCTTCAGTCGCCAGAGCTCTCATTTCTATTAAAACTCCATTTGCCAAGAAAGCGGAAAGGTAATTATGAATCCTAGTCTTAAATCACTCTGCCACTGAATTATTAAATGGAAGAATTAAAAATAATCAGGCTTTTTCATTACACTTCATAGCAGGGAAATTAAAGGTGTAAGAATGTATTTTTTCCTCGATTTTCAGTATTCATTTTGGAGATTTATGGGGGAGTTGAAATGATTCCCTGCATGCCCAGCTCGCCTTCTTATAAAAGGGGGAAAGAGAAAACCTTGTAAAATTAAAAGGGAGGTAGAGTGAAGAAGGGATTTAACATAAAGAAGTACAATGGAGTGTTTTGCATTTTAATACTTTTTTTCTGCACAATTACACCAATGAGTGATATGGCAAAGAGAGATTAGGCAAGCTGTTAATTTCAGATACTGAGTGAGAAGGGGCAAGGGAGTCTCACCCATTGTGGGGTCAGAAAAAGCACTTGGGCTCCTGGACCTCCAAGCACTGGGAACCAAGCCAGCTCAGCCCTTCTGCTCCTGGCTCTGTCAGGAGACACAGGATGAAGGACCGTGTTCACTTCACAGAGCAGGAAAATTCAAGGGCCAGTGGGAAAAGCAGCATCCTGGGGACCCAGACCCAAATAGGAGGACACAGAAATTTCCAGCTTGTCATCAGGTCTGAAATGAAGTTAGGAGAGAGACAGTTTCCTCTCTCAGCACATAGCACCAAGGCCGAGTGTGAGAGCAGAAGTCTGAAGTTCCAAGAGACAGGAGGACTCTGAAAGATCAGGGGCCTCAGAACCCAACCCTGAGAGCCCCGGATAGATGAGGCCAAGACTGAGGGAGTCTCTGCCTTCCCCATCCCAGCCACTCAGGGGTGCAGACAGACTTCCCTGAGTGAGGAATGTGAGATGGGGAGGAAATGACAGGACTGTAGACCCAGAGGTGACCATCCAGGAGACTTTAGGGAGGAAGAGCGTGGGAGAGAGAGTTGGCGGTGCTGTCCACCTCTGCGGCAGCACAGGGCAGAACAAGAATCAGGATGTCCCCAAGGTCCCAGCATGACTGACAGCAGCTGGTCGTCCCAGATCAGGCCAGGGGAGGGTGCGAGAGCGGTCCAGTCCCATCCAAACATGGTCCAACAGCTGGTCTGCCTCTCCATGGGGATACCAAGCAGGGACAAATCTGTCCTGTGTCTCTTCCGCTCACACAGGCAATGGCTGGACCAGGGAGGGGGTGGGCTCCCCGAGGCACTGGGCCCCAGAGCCGCTCCAGCCTGCCCCCCTCCCCCAGGTGGTAATGAATTGCAGGGAAACGCTGCTGAGAGGTGTCAGAACAATTTCTATTAAACATAATTTCCTAATGAAAAGGTTACGAGGGAGCCTGGTGGAGCTAATCAGGATTGAATGCTCACTCCAACCCACTCTGAGGGAGGGGAGCCCAGTCCTGTTCAGCCTGGTTGGGGCTGCCGGGTAGGGACTGAGGCCTGGAACGACCTCGAACCGCTTTCGGCACGTGCCCATGTGGAGAGTTCGCAGGGCACCCCACAGGCTTTCTTCCGTGAATCAGATCCTCACAGCATGCCTGCAAAATTGAAATGATGCCCCGCCTTCAAGAGGAGCAAGTTGGAGTTCTGAAAGCTCAGATGACTTACCCAAGGCCTCATGTGCAGGAATTAGGAAACAAAGGAGGGACAGACATGAAGCCGGGTCTGTCTGGCTGAAAATCACATTGTGTTGCCCTCCTTTAAAGGGCAAATGGAACCCTACAAACGGAGTGGTGCTGGGCAGGCCAGAGGTGCAGCAGAGCCGACCTGGCCCGTCTCCACTACAGACTCAGAAATCTGTGACTAAGAAAACCTCTGTTACCTATGGGGATGTCTCTTCAGGTAGCATGGTGGCAGGTGAGCCCAGAGGAGGAATGTCTGTCCTTGTAGCCAACCCAGGGACTTAGGGGCCCTCTGAGTATGTATCCTCAGAACAGGGACCCTGAGCCCATGCAGAACCTTTCTTCCTCCAGCCCCCATCACAGAAATTGTCCCCAAGCCAACTTGTCTCTGAGCAGGGATCCTGCCTTCTTTACAATCCCAGCTCCCTGGTTCCCAGGTGCTGGATTCCGAGTCAGGCCTGTGAGAAGGTAGGACCAGTGTAGCCAAAGCGAAGAGAGAGGAGGCCTTTTAGGATGAGATATTCCTCCCAAGACCTCAAGTAGGAGCTCTTTAGAAATACCTTGGCCTCTGCTGGGGAGTAGGGTGGGGGATGGGGTGGAGCAGGAAGGGACAGACTGTGTAAATCTGAGATGGCACAGTAATGAGCCCTGTTCCCCTGCAGCCCAGAAGCTCTGAGACCACCAGCTGGGGCCCTTTCAGGAACACTGATGCTCCTCCCTGCCAGAGATTCTGCAACTGATGAGACACTTTGGAGGCAGAAGAATGCCCCAGATGTTCCCTTGGGGTCTGAAGCAGACCCTCCGGTCTGCAGCTATAATCCTCCAAGAATCTCACTGCCACCCAGCTTCCTGGGGGTGGAGGGGATTGAGCAGCAGCAGGAGAAGCCCAATTCCTAGATTCCCTCCCTTCCTCCCATCCATACCCACCCAACATCTTCCCTGCCCCTGTCCACTTCACTATCCCTCCATCCCTACAATGAGCCCCACAGATCTGCACCCACCCCAGCAGGGTGCATCTCCCCATCCCTCATTTAAATAAAGCTGTCACCCACTGCCTCTCCAGGACCTTCAAAGCCTGGAACAGCATGAAATATGCAGTGTTTTTCCTTGGCTTCCCCCCCACACACCCCCCTCCATCTCCTTCCCTCTAATTGCTCCATGCAGATTAAACTAGGATGGCGAAGCTCTGGCTGAGGACACCCAGCTTTTACTCTCTCCAAAAACAAAGTGGAGACTGCTCTGTCTCCAGCAAAAGGCGCTCACCTCCTGGGTGTCTGAGGTATGCACCCCCTCCCCCCACAACACACACACTCCCCAAAGAGGCCATCTCCTCTCAGCCATTCCCCTAAGCCCTTGCAGAAGGCTCCCTGAAAGGGCAGGCAATGTTTCTGCTGGGAAAAGCAGAAGTTTTCAAAGTGTGGTCCCTGGACCAGCAGCATCAGCATCACCTGAAAAATTGTTAGAAAGATTCTCAAGCCCCACCCCAGATGTATTGAATCAGAAACTAAAGGTGCCCCCAAGCAATGTAGAGTTTAACAAGCCCACCAGGCAATTCTGATCCCCATGGTAAAGTCTGAGAACCATTGAAGTAAAGGCAGATGCAATCAACATCCAGTCAACTTGGTGGAGTACCCCCGAGAGCCCAGGGCTGTGCTAAAGGTGGGCAGGAAGCAAGATACCACCAGAGGGCTGCACTCTGACTGATATAATAGCCAAGTACCTGATGCAAGACCAGCTGATAATCCCAGAAGGTGTAGATGGGATAGCTTGACCCTGTAAGAGATGAAGGTCCATGAAGGGAGGAATTAAACTAACTAGAGGCTAAATAAATGAATTGGAAACAAACGCAAGTCAAAACCACAATGATATATCATGTCACACCCATCAGGATGGCTATAACCACCCCCCCACCCCCACCCCCCACACACACCCCAAAAATAAGCAAATAAATAATGAGTGTTGGTGAGGATTAAAGAAATTGGAACCCTTATACACTGCTCGTGGTGGGGAGGATGTAAAGTGAGGTCACCACTATAGAAAAGAGTACAGCAATTCTTCTAAAATGAAAAACAGAATTATCAGATGAGCCAGCATTTCTGCCCTGAGGTATAGATCCAAAAGACTTATAAGAGCTAAAAGAATTGATCTAAAAAGGTCTGAAGATGATATCTGCACACCCATGTTCGTAGCAACATTTTTCACAATAGCCAAAAAGTGTAAGCAACCCATGTGTCCACTGATGGATGAAGGGTTAACAGAACGTGATCTATACCTGCAGTGGGGTATTATTAAGCCATAGAAAGAGGGAAATGCTGACACATACATGGATGAACTTTGAGGATATTAGACTAAGCAAAGCAAGGTCATCACAAGAAGACAAATACTGTTTGATTCCACTTCAGTGAGGCTCCTAGAGCAGTGAAACTCATAGAGACAGAAAGCAGACTGGTGGTTTCCAGGACCTGGAGGGAGTGGAAAGTGGAAAGCTATTGAAGGGGCATAGAGTTTCATATCTGCAAGATAAAGAAGTTCTGGATCTCCATTGCACAGTGATGTGATTATAATTAACAGCACAGAACTACACACTTAAAATGGCTAAGAAGGAGATTTATATTATGTGCATTATACAGTTTTTTTTAATAATTGCAGCAAAAATGTGGGCAGGAAAGAGGGAAGCAACTCCAGCAGGCCTCACTGTGTGCACACATCTGTTTGCCAAATGCTGCCATGGCCTCCGTCGTTGGGAGAGAAGAAGAGCAGGAGTGAATTTCCCACTTCAGGACAAGTGTCCTGCCCAAGACTTCAGCTAGGGGAGTGGAGAACAGGTCTGGGACTCAGCTATCTACCCCAATGCCTGGGAAATAGCAGGAGAGCCTGTGCCTCACACCTTGGCAGGATTCCAAGGAGCTGAGAGGGCATTGGGGAGCCCTGGGGTCCTGCTGGAGGGTGAAGCCATGGGTACATCTGAGTAACACACCTGCTGCCTTTCACAAAAATACCACCCCCTTTAGTTTCAGCAATGTCCCAGATTATAAGACATGTTATATATTCACCCCAACTATCAGTAACTGAAGGTCAAGGAGCAGTTAGGAATTTGGCAAGAAAGAGGAAGCAGCCTAGGTTCTTGGGGAGGAGAATCCTACAAGGATCCCATTAGGTCCCTCTGGCCGTGAGCATCAGACAGAAATGACAGAGGGAGGTGTAGCGGGACCAGGTATGGCCCACACCAGGGTGGCCATGGCTGAGAGGAGAGCAGGGGTATTGGAAGAATGATGGGTCAGAGAACTGAGACAAACACGCCTTACCACGGAGCCCTTACTGCCTTCTCCCAGTCCATCTCCATCTCACCTGACTTCTCCACGTGGAATCCAAGAGCAGGCCCCTCAGCAGGGAAAGTCGGGGATTGTAGTGGGTTCCAGCCTGGGTTCGGATTAGAGTTCTAGAAAAGGTGAGTTCTAGGATGCAGACTGTGAATAGGAACTAGGTTGCTGTAAGCACTAAGACAAGCTAAAAATCCTTAGACTTAAGTATGTCTGAAAAGTTCTGGGACTTAGAACAGGAGTCCATGGTGTGGACTTGGGCAGGGGCTTTGCAGGTGACAGGCCCGGCAGGTGGCAGACTGGAGGACTACCGCTCAGCCTCCATGCAGGGGGAGCTAGGCCAGCACCACGGACAGCTCTCTGGAAGCTCCCTGGGAAGCAAAGCCTGAGACAGTCCCACTTCTCTTCCCACCGCCCCCACCGCCTCTCTGAAACCACAACCTCTGAGCAATTTGCCCAAGATTGACCCCTGAAGGACCAAGAGCTCACCATATCCTCCAGGGAGTGGGGTCTCTCATCCCAGGGTCATTTTCTTTTTTTCAGAAACATTCTCATCTTCTACATCCTCTGGCCCTAGAATCAAGATTCTGATGGAGAAACCTCTGGGCTTTTACAAGATGATCATTTCCCTAAAAATAAAAAATCTTCAAATTCTACTCTAAAGTGCCACATTCGCGCTACTTTGACATAATTTCTATTTCTGCTGCCTCTTTCCCATGGGAGAGCAGGGAGATCCCCAAGCATGCTCCTCCTAGCACCCCCTCATCCGAGCCCTGAGGGGTGGGTGGGGCACAGGTGAGGGGCTCAGGCAAGCAGTGCTCAGGGTTCCATCCATCCCTGGACAGATTGGGAGCTGCTTCTCCACCCCTGTGTCCCCAGACAGGACACCAGACACCACACGCACTCAGCCCCAGGCCCTGGGAGGGCTCCAGCTTCAGATTACCAATCAGAAGGGCAAGTCACAACAGGCATTAAGCACCCACTAGATGTACCCAGCTTCGCCTACAGTTCTCTCATTCACTTGTCCAACCAGCCTAGCGTGGCTTAGTAGATGGGGGTTACAAATGACAAAACTGAATCTCATACACAAATGACAGATCTGGGATTTGAACTCAGATCTGTCTAACCCTGTCTGTTGACCCAAAGGCCATATTTTTTTCCACCACGCCAGGAACTCTGCCTGTTAAAGAGGCCTTAAAATCAACCTGGTAAGAACGCTCTGCCTTCACATCAGATGACATTGTCGGGTTACTAAGTCTCCTGGTTGGCCACCGGGATATCCTTGTGTCCTGAAGCCTGAGAAGGGAACCTTATCCTCTGCCAGACCCCCCTGAAGGCCCCAAATTTCCTCTGAGCTGCCCCCTTTTGGACATTGGGTTCACAGTCAGGAGTTAGGCACTGTATCTTCTAATCCCTTCTCCCACCACATACTGGGGCATCTCTGAGGGGGGAATCTGCAAGTAGGTACAACCTGAAATGACCCCCTAGGGAGGGGAGGTGGAAACATCCAGGGACCCTGAATCCAGCGCTGGAGCTCTGACACACCCACCTCTTTGAGGTCATCGCGGCTGGGGGCAAAGGTGAGGCTCAGAGAACAGAAAGGTACCAGTCTGGGGAGGCTCTGGGGGGGCCATGAATGGAGCCTGGTCCCCCTCCTGTCCCTCTGTAGTAATTAACAGGCCTTTGTTCCTGTCCCTGATCTCGTCTGGCAGAGCCTTAATCATCCTCTTCCCTGCAATGAGCAGCCTTCTCATTAGGGCCTTAAGAACCTCTATTATAAACATGTAAATGGAACTCAACGAGGAGGGAAATATTTGACTGCTCCAATTTCCTTTGTGTGGCTGCCAGCTCTGGGCTGCGCACACCCGCGATTTCATTGCTCAGCAGCCCGGCGCCAGCGCGGCCCCCTCCGCCTGTCACACGGCTCCATCTTCTCCTATCGGAATTTAATTACTTTCGCAGGGCATGTTTGGAGAATCTGCCTCCATCCATTGACTCTGAAGTCCGATTTTTATTCCAAGATACTTACCGGCACTCGGGCTAATGGGAGCCTGGGAGCAGGGGGCCCCGTGTGACAGCAGGGTTAGGAAGGGTCATCATGGTCAGTCCCCTGCCTGTGAACAGGTCATTATTTCAGCCAGTCCAGATGGAAGGGGTCCCTTCTCTAAAGTCTGTCGAGAATTGGATTCTTGAGGCTCCTGCTGGTCTGATGGACGTTCCTTCTGATGTCTGCCTGAGACGGAGCGAGCCTCTTTCTTCAGTTTAGTCCTTGATGAGAAAGGAAGCTGCTCACTAGAAAAGAGTCCATCCACCGCCCGAGAATGGAGTTGATGAACTACTCTCATCTCCTCCCAGGCCGTGACGGCTCTCCCCATCTGGCCAGGGTGGAAACTCACTCCTTACATGAACTCAGCTGCGTGTGAAGGACTCCCAGCACACTGAAGCCTCACGCTTAAGTTCTCGCGTGCCTGAGTCCTCCCTGATGCCAGAGACGGCAGGCTGCTCCTGCTCGCCTGCCTTCCCAAGTCCTTTCCAAATCTGAGTCTCTGTGTGCGTCTTCTTCCAGACCCAGACCACGCCCCTTCCTCTGTGAAGCTGTCCTTACCACTGACCTCACTGCTCTTTGGAGCACACTACCTGCCCACCTTGTCTATGTCACGTGGGTCACCTGTGTAACAGGTCTGTTGCCTTAGTTGGTCACAGGCATAAGTTGCATATGTCCCCCCAGTCTGGATAAAGTATCACAAGTGTCTTTGAATTACTCCTTCAGGGTGGGGACAGTGTCTTCACAGGTCCAAGCACAGTTCCGAGCCCGGAGCAGGTGGACATCAAGGGGACTAGGTTGCTGGGTTGGCTGGTGGGGTTTAACTGGTGGGGTGGGGTGTTGGAAGAGTAGCCGTGGCAGCGCTTGGCTGGCTGATAGGTTGGAGGGTGGTTGATCAAGGTGAGGGTGGTGGGGGAACCGTGTGTCCATTATGACTTTGTTGTCTCTCAGCTGCAGCTCTATTCCCAGTGCCTGGACAGTGGTCATGCCTGGACCTTGTAGATGCTTCCCCTTTAGCTCCTGGTCCTCTGCTAAGCTTTCCTGGTGGAAGGACCTGAAACCCTGCAGAAGGAGGGGGCTTCCCCATGGGCTGCTGCAGTGAGGTACCCCACAATAGAAGCAGCTCCTGCCCTCCCAGGGAGCTCCCCAGCACTGCCAGCCCTGCTCCCCGACTACCCCAGCCCCGCCCTCATGCTGTGTAGGTGGCCTGGCCCACACCTCAGCAGACCCACCAAGACATTTCTAAATTGCATCTTTTAAGAATCGAAAAGAGATTTCAGAAGGAAATTGCTTTTTCTCCTGCTCGGTTCAGATGGGCTATTTTTTACTTGTCTTTCTTCCACATCACAATCTCAGTAAAAACTGAGGTCATGTCCAAAACTTTTCCTGGGTGGGGTCCAGTCTCCATCCCTCCTGAGGTCTGGAGGCATCGGAGGGCCACACCCCAGGGGTAGAGGGTAGGCACCCACTTCTGGTCCTCCAGATGCACTGTTCCAGGGCTCCCCAGCCCTGAGACCAGGCACTGGGGGCTGCAGGAGAGAAGACGGAGGGGGGACCCACAGCTGCAGAGAGCTGGCTGGGTTAGGACAAACCTGTGAAGTAGGAGGGCCGAGTTCTCTCCAATGCCCCCCACACTCGTAAGCTCAGCTATACCATGACACCCCACTTCCACTCCCTCCAGCAAAACTCTTTATGACCCCCTGAGGGAGGGTGGAGAGCTCCAGTCTGTACCAAGTTCGCGTCTCCCTCAGCCTGGTTTCTCACCTGGACGAGGCCTCATGAGTCCTGAGCGGCCAGCCTCAGACTTGAGACCAGTGTGGGATGTGACCAGGCACGGCAGATACCTTGCGAAGTGGCACCCATAGTTCTTGACCATGCAGGCCAGGGCACACACTCTGCTGAGTCTGGAACTCAGCTTGGTCTCATTTTGTCCTCAGTGGCCATTGTTATCTCATCTAAAGAGACAGAATCAAGGCTCAGAGAGGCTGTGGGAGTGGCCAAGGTCACACAGCAGACAGAGCCAGGGCTCACGCTGTGCCATCGGGTGCAATTCTGTGCTTTTTTGAGTGTTTAAAGGAACTATCATCAAAAAGAATAGTGGAAGATGCATCAGGCTATGTATATAGAGGAGAGGGTGGGGAAGAACCTCACAGAATTCTTAATGACAATAGTAGTGGCCAGCACTTGCCTTTCTCCAGTTCTGCTGAATTCTTTATTATGTTAAGTCACTGAATCTTTATCACAGCCCCATGTGATAGGTATTATCATTGTCTTTGCATTAATTGCACAGATGGGGAAACCAAAGTGTGGAGAAGCTACTGAACTGGATCAAAGGCAGGTGACCAGTGAGACACCACAACGGTAACCGTGACGGCACCGAGGTAGTTGCTTCCCCTGCTGAGGGAAGTAAAGAGGGGACTAAGGGTCAGAGTGGACCCCAGACACGGAGCCAACAGACAAGGAGGAGTCCCTGCTTCAGCTTTCAGGCCGGGTCCCAACTCTTTTGGTCACAGATAGGTCCAGGGTAATTAGTGCCGCTCACAGCTGTGGTGAGGATGGGGAGGCTGCAATTCCCAGCATGCCCTGCGACGTTCAACCCAGTTCCTTCACCCCAGAGCCTCCCAAATGCCCCTGGGGCAATTGTTCCTGCCTCTCCACAAACATTGATCCCCTTTCCTTACACCAAACCAGACACAGGGGTCATGTCAGCCACTGTGGTAACATGGGGTCAAGGGCAAAAGGGACAGTGACCACCTGGGAATGAGGCTGTAAGTTCAAGAAGGTCGAGGCAGGGCAAGGAGGCAGGAGATGGTTGGCTTATCAGGGCCAAGCACTTGCTGGGCCGTGGCTAAGCAAACCGCATCGACATTTAAAGAGGGGCCTGTTGGGGAAGTGGCAGCAAGGGATCGTCCCCTTAACATGAGAGGTCTGTCACACTAGACTTCCTCTCAGGAGACTCTTCTATCTCCTCTGGGTCCCTCCAGTCAGAGCCAGTCACACACACATGCACCTATCCAGAGGCAGTCACCTCTGCACATGGGGCTGCCAAAACATTTGAAATCTTTTTTTTTTTTTTTTTTTTTTTAAGGGGAGGTGTAGGCAGGAATGAAGAGAAGTAGGCAGACAGGAAGAGAGAGGAGAAAGAAGCAACTTAATTTTATTTAGGTGTTTATCTTGGTTTTCCCCCGGCCCTGGGATGCCAACCCAGGTCTGTGGGATGTGTGTGGACTGCACATGGCCAGAGGTGGCAGACCTAACCACTACTCCACCTGGGCACACCATTGAAAGCGTTTTAAAAACTGCATGTGATACTCTAAAATTAAACATGTAAATGAATCATTTTATCAGAGCAAGAGTGGGCGGGGGGCCTCATGTGTGAGCAGGACAGAAGGAAGCCGGCACAGAGACCCAGAAACAGAAGGAAGCACCAGAGAAGACCACCAAGAGAGACTGAGAGAAAGCTGCTGACCAGCAGCATCTGGAGTCAGGTTCTCATCATGATTTCCCTTTTCTGTTGGACATACTCAAGACGGAGGGAGAAAAACAGGAGAGGCCAGGTGGGTGACGTCGTCGGTGACTTAGTCTTAGGACTCAGGAGAACTTGGAGAATTCACTCTAGGCTTGGGGGCAGGGAAGCAGAAAGGAGGAACAGCGACAGATCAGTGAGAAGACCCTGGGGACGCAGGAGACCAGTGCTCAGCCCTGGAAAGGAAGTGGTGCACCTGTTGTGTTCGTGATGTCACAGACCTTGCATGACATCTACAGAGTAGAGGCTCAATAGATCCACTGAGGGAGAAAGAATGAGCATCTAATGTCAACACAGGCTAAGCACGCAGGTCTGAAAATACTCATGGGCTCCTAACGGGCCTTGAGCACTGTGATGGGTCATTCATTCATTCATTCATTCATCCAGTCATTCACCTACAGTATTTATTGAGCCTCTTCCTAGTGAACAAGCAGCTCTAGGAAGTTGGTGAACAAAACAGAAAAAATGAGTACACCCTGGTTGAGCAGTGGTTGGGTCCACCGCCTCCCGCTGAGCTCAGTCCACATACATCCTAAGGACCTGGGTTCGCATCCAGGGGCTGGGGGACAACCAAAATTAAACCAAAATTAAAATTCTTCTTCCTCCTCTCTTCCTGCCTGCCTGCCTGCTCACCTTCATTCTTGCCTGCACTTATCCTAAAAAAAAAAAAAGAAAGAAAGAAAGAAAAACACTGCCCTCACTGTGTAGTGGGGAGACATCCCGCGTGTCCACATGCACTCTCACCAGCTTGAGCCTGTGCTGCAGCGTCACCCTCGCAGAGGCTTCAGGAGGTGAGAGAGTGCACTCAGCCACCCAGGAAGAAGAGCTCGCCCCACACGGGGAGTCCTGCAAGGACTGGGGGGATTATGGGTCAGCAGAGCAGCTGGAGCAGGGCAGCTCGTGTGCAGAGGTCACTGCTGTGGTGCTGAGCACAGACTGCAGGGGACAGAGCAGGAGACCAGGGAGCAGCCTCGCAGGAGTGCACACAGGGGACACCAGAGGGTCCAGGTGTGGGGTCTGATGTGTATGGGGTTTGGCAGGCAGGGTGTCCTGCCAGATGAGGCAGAGGGTGCAGAGGAGGGGGAGTGGGGCACCTCACAGGCCCCCAGCCTGGGTCTCAGCTCAGTGGTGCCCCAGCCACAGGTCCCCATAGAGATAAAGGGGACGCCAGCCTGAGAAAGGGCCCCAGCCTAGCCCAAGGCCACCAGAGTGCTAATGCGTCCATGCTGGCTACACACCCGTGAGGCCTCCAGGCAGGACCACATCCCTCTGTGGGCCCAGTGCCCACCCAGTGCTGCACACTCGCACACACTCACACAGCACACTCACACCCATATGCGTGCATTCTCACACTCACACTTTAGAGTGACCTTGGACAAGTAACCCCATTCATTCTCTTCTGTCCACATTAAAGAGAGATTTGACCTGTCTAGAATTTAGCGAAGTGTAACATTTTGTGGTTCATAGACCCCCCACTGAGATCCAGTGAAAGCCAGGACCCTACTTCCAGAAAACATACCACATGACCTTGATTTCATTTCAAGGGTTCACAGCCCCTCCAGGAGGCGCTCCAGGGACCCCAGTTTGAGAGCCCTGGGCTAGGATGCAGGTAGGGCCCCTTCTACCAGATCCCAAGTCCAGCCCCTGGTCCCAGGCACCTACCTGGATGCCCAGAGCGCCTGCAGCTGAGGCGAGGTGGACCAGGGACTGATAGAGGCACCTGAGCCTTCCCGGGCCATCCGCTCAAGGGGATGGGAAAATGCACAGGACACCCAGGTCTTAAAAAGGTAAAAAATGAGCACATGCTGGGTACTGGATCTACGCCCACACCTGTTCTGATGAAGCACCCTGTCCTGACAACACCCAGCAAGTGCGGTGACACCCCAGCCCACCACCACACTGAGCACAGACGCTCCAGGCTTGGCCTCTGCTTCCTCCATCTGTCCATGTCGCTTGCTAGAAAGGAGTCTGGTTCAGCTGGCTTGGCCACAAATGGCAGGGTGGTCTTAGACGCTGGGCCTGCATGCCTGCCTTCTGGGTCCCAGAGCTGGGGACACTGGGAGGGAAAGTGAAGATGAAATATTGATGCCAGCGCCCTCGTAAAGCGGAGAACGTGCTTGTCCATGAATAAAAGATTGGCTGGAGGTGCAGGCTGGACAGCAGATTAATTAATCTGCGTGAGGCTCTGCTCTGCACTCAGGGAAGGGACCCCCTCCCAGCTGCTGCCCCCCCAGATTCGGGGGCCAGCACAGCAGAGGCCCTGGCTGGCAGGGAGAGGGAAGCAGCCTGGCTTCTCCGTCCTGCCCACAGGGCCGCTTCCCAACAGATGGGTCCTGGACCGGGACACACTCGGGTAAGCTGTGCCAGGTGCTGGCTCATAGCTTGGGGTCATCAGGGGGTCCGGGTCCTTTCCCGCTGCCTCACTTTCTTCTATAGGGAAGTTGTGAGACTCTGGACGAGAAAGGAATGGAGAGAGAAGGTCAAAGGAGCGGGAGGAAGATTTAGCAAAGAAAGCTGTCACCATGGGCACTGCTCCCAGGGGTAGGCCTGGGGGTCTGCAGGTTCCAGACACAGAAGGAACAATATGGCAGCTGTGTAGAGGGTGGGGAGAGACCCATAATAGGCCTTGTGGAGGCAGCAGGGAGGCAGGCAGAGGACAATTCTTACCTCACTCTGGCTTCACAGGCCCCCGTGCTTGTATGTGTTATAAGGGAACATTTGGTCATGGGGGAGAAATGGTCCTCATCATGCCTCCTCACCTGGCTCCCGAGGAGGATGTCAGCTCACAAGCTGGTGTCCTAACAGACACTGCCAGGGATGGGAGGCTCCCCCATCCCCACCTTCCCTTGCAGTCTCAGTGAGTGCCACCCTTTGCATAAACACCCAGGGCCAGTGGACGGCAGCCCCTCTCAGGGAGGGAGTTCCCACCCAGCTGGCCTCCGAGGATGCCACAGCCCCAGGAAGGCAGCAGGACACCTCCAGACTGGTCTGCTTTTCTAGCCTGACCCTTAGTCAGGAGCAGCTTCTGGAAACTGGCCCCACACACGCCCCGCCTGCCACCGGCAAGCCACAGTGCTCCCTGCACCTGGTCACCCTCCTTCCAATGTGTCACACTTGCAGGGCAGGTCAGTGTGAGAAGCCTGTAGATGCCGGAGGTCCTCCAGCTCATGTTTGTTATTTCACTTTTTTTCATGAAAGCGTCATCCTGTCTCCTATTAGTTCTGAGCTCCTTAGATACTGGAGCAAAGTCTTTTGGGGTCCCTAGAGTGCCTTCAAAGCCCTGCACAGCCCTGAGCACATGGGAGGCAACTTGCCTGGTTGTTAGAATAAGTGGATGAACAATGAATGGCTCAACCACAGGCCCCGTCACCCTGCCCAGCCATTCCTCCTGTTGCCTGACTTCAGAGGGAAACCAGCACCAAGCGGGCACCTGTCAGCCCCAGGCCGGAGACAGGCAGATGTTAGCAGCTCCTAAGCCCACTCCACAAAACCGAGGCCACCCAGCTGGCAGGGCAGAGCAGGAAGGGTGCGCTGTGAGCATGGGGCCCTTGCTCACACCTCCCCACGCTCACTGACAGGAACAGCAGGAACACAGGACCCAGGGCCTGGGCCTTCCTCAGCTCCCCAGGACGGGGTGAAGCTCTCTCCTGGCTGCTGAGAGTGGTCAGAGCTGGACGCAGGCCAAGTGCCCCAGGCTGCCCAGCACTGCAGGCAGGACGGACGCCAGGGGTGAATGCAGAGAAAACACCCCTGTAGCAGGGCTTCTGAAAGATCCCAGGGGCTAGGCTGTCCACGCAGATGCTAGAAAGTGACGACAGTTTCCAGATCCCTCACTGTCACCTGGGCCTGGAACTGGGAGAAGGCCCGTTGTCCACCCTCAGCCCCCAGAAATAGTCATGGGTTCTGGAAAATCCTCCAGAAGACGATGAACAGGCAGAAAGCTGACCAGGGAGGCACGGAGATGGCTGCACACACATCCCAGCCTCTTAGCTGCGAAAAAGGAGAGTTCATGCAGGGGCTGGCAGAGTGGTGTGTCTGAGCCGGCGCGGGAAGCCTGGAACCTGCCATTCCTGTGCGCCTAGTGCCGCCTGCTGGCCATGCTTGGCATCGCAGGCAGAGGCTGCACAGCGGGATGTCTTGAGGACCCCTGGCATCTACTCATTCACTGAACAAGGGTTTATTCTGCACCTACTATGGGACGGCATCCTTTTAGGGGCTGAATATATGTGCACAAAACAGGCCAAAATCCATGCCCTCACAGCACTTAACATTCCAGAGGGGAAAACAGACAAGACCGACACAGAAGGCACACAGTATGGTAGAGGGGTTCACGCCAGGGAAAAAAGAAATCGGAAAGCTGGTGAAGTAACCTGGGGTTTCCGATTTTAGAGAGAGTGATCAGATGTGGCCTCACTGGGGTGGCGATGTCTGAGTAAAACTGAAGGAGATGAGGAGAGCCATGTCGATTTCTGGGCAAAAACATTCCAGACCCGGGAAGGGCAAGTGTTCATCCGGGCCATTCCTGCCAAGTCAGGGGGTCAGAGGCCACTGAAGGTCCATGGAGGGTGCGGGTGGTGGAGGGGGGACCCTGCCTGTAGCACCTCAGAGCCATTGTGAGGGCTGTGACCCTGTGAAGTGGGGCTTCGCTGCAGGGCTCTGAGCTAAGGAACAGCCTCATCAGCTTGTGGTTTAAAGGGCCTCTCTGGGCACTGTGTTGAGAATATACTGAGAGTGTCACAGTGGGACACAGGGACACCTCCCAGCATGTGGTGGCTTAGCTGGGTGGCTGAGGCTGTGGTGGGAGGTGGGGCAGGCTTCTCTGGGGTGTGAGGGAAAGAGGGGAAGCAGCTATGACCCCAAGGCTCGAGCCTAAGCTCCAGAGAAAACGGCCGCCCTTACTGAGGTGTGGCAGATGAACAGGAGTGCCAGTGGGGTCTTGAAGGTGCAGAAGCAGCTTTAAAGAGCACTGGGATACCAAAACCTAAACAGGGCAGAGGTCCTCGCTGGAGCCACAACCTGGGAGTCATCAGCACTTGGGTGACTTTTAAAATGACAACCTGGCAGTAGAACTGGTTCTGGAAAAGGAAGTAAGCAATTGCATCGAAGCGGCTGGGTCCCCAATGCAGCAGTCACCAATGACCTTGAAAGCAGCTCTGGTGACAGCCTGACAGGAATAAGTGCAAATGAGAAAGAAGGGTGAGAAATGGGGACACGTTGAGCGAGCCCTTTGGTGGCATTTAGATACAGAGGAGGGGGAGAGGAGGGGAGGGGAGGGGAGGGAAAGGGAGAGGAGGGGAGAGAAGGGAGGTGGAAAGAGGGGTCAAGAGTGGGGGTTTCGAAGACAGGCAAAATAAGGATATGTCTGTGCCTGTGACAGGGCAGGCAGGTGGAGGGGAGCTGTGGGAGGCTTCATCCTTGAGTTGAGGGAGGAGAAGCTCTCCGCCCCCCACCCCAGCTGTACCCACCCCTGTCACCCCCAGGAGGAAGGGATCTGCCCCATGCACTGGCCCAAAGGGTGAGGGGGCGGTTACCATAACCCCAGCGAGCACCTGTGCCAAACACTTCCCACACGCGCCCTATGGTCTCCATGCGGTTACTTCACTCACAGCAGCTTCAAAAACACAAACAAGCAGCAGGCACAAAGGGCCAGGCCCTCACCCAGGTGCCACAGCCTGCAGGTTCACACACTGGCCTGGCCGCCCTGGGAATCGCCTCTTCCGGACCTCCCCACACCCCACACCCCACACCCCTCTGGGTGCTGTGACCTTCCGATAGGGTCATGTGCCCTCCAGGGCAAGGAAGCCCAGCACCTGGGCACACCTGCACACACCTGCGCACACCTGTGCACATCTGCACTGGCAGTGTCCCCCGGGCTATGCCTCAGCCTCTGCCTTGGCTTCCTCTGTAAAATGAGGGTGCATGGATGGGTCAGAACCAGCTTTAAGGCCTTGCTAATAGAGGGCAACACGATGACCTTCCAAATAGTGAAGCACACTGATGTGAATACCTCCTCCTTCCATGGGCTCTTTGTCTGCCAGGTTTCCCAAGCCCTTTCCTGGACTGTGGGGGCTGCCCTGGCTGTGGGGTGAGGCCCAGGGCCCCGGCCCTTCCCACCTCTGTGACTCACAGACCACTCACCAGGACCCTGGGCACAGCATCCCCATGTGACTCTGCTCCTCCTTGGTGGCCACCACGGTGGCAACACTTGGGCCTCAGAGAACAGGAGCAGCTTCCTTGGTCCCCCTGATACCCAGCTGGGCAGGAGCATTCCCTGCAGAGCCCCAGGAACAGAGGGTGCAAGGAGCTGGTCCCCAGAGAAGCCAGCCGTGTGTCAGAAGGCCCATGCCTGGGGGAGGGAGAAGCCCAGAATTGGGGGACCCTGTCCCCCACCCCAGGGAATGTTTGGGTGCTGAGTGCCAGGTGCTGTTCCCAGGCAGTGTGGGAGGGGGGTCGTCTAAGGGTCCCAGGACACTCCCAGTGCACAGGCCAGCTGGGCCTCCTACCACCTGCATCACACGGACACCTGAGACCTGTCTTCACCACCCCCCACACCACAGTGCTCCAGTGACAGGTTCCCCAGTCCCTCCCCCAGCCCACAGTTCCTACCCTGGAGCTGCCAACTTAGAGGACCTGACAGACAGGCAGACAAGACAGACAGAAGTAGCCCTTCCTGGCCTCTCCCTCCAGGCTCTTCCTGGGCCAGAGGTCAGACCGATAGGAATTCCTGCAGCTTCTGGCCCAGAGATGCTGAGAGCAGAGGGAGAGCGGGCAGGACAACCAATGGGGGTGGGGAGAGGGTGTCTCCTGACCCAGGTGGGCCCCCAGGCCTCCACCCCTCACTGTCCCTGGCAGCTTGCCGCCTCCCTGTCTCCTACCCCCTTTCCCGGAAGGCTAGGACTCCTGACTCAGGTCTGGCCCCTCCGAGCTTCCTATGCGAGATGCAGACTGACGCTCCCCAGCGGTGCTCCACTCAGTGTGGGCCAGACATGGGTGCAAAGGCCGGCCTGCTTCCAGAGCCAAGTCCAGCTCATCCGGCAAAGTCGGGTTAGCCAGGGAGCACTGGGAGCCACTAAAGGCGCGCGTGCGTGTGTGGGCAGGTGTGTGCGTGCACACACGTGCATGTGAGAGCATGTCAGTGTGTGCTTCTGTAGAAGCAAGATGTCTGCGAGTGTAAGTGTGTGTATATGTTAGTGTGGGTGTGAGTGAGTGTGAGTCAGTGTGTATGGTAGGCATGACTACCTGATCCCCCCAGGTGTGGGCAGGCCCACCCCTCAGAGTAGCACAAACCCAGCAGGACATCTGCCCACAGCCTCTGTGCACTGAGTCAGGGACCCCAAGGGGACAGCCCACCAGGCGTGGCTGAGAGCCTGCGTCTGCTGGTCAGACCCCTGCTCAGACGCTGTGAGGGTCCATCCAGGCCTCCCCAGGCTGGACTCTGGGCTGGCAGTTGCTCCTCCCTCTTCTGGTGTCCTGGTCCCTCTCTCAGAGCTAAGTATGTGGTCAGAGAGCCTGGCAGGCCACCCCGAACCTGGATTCAGCTTCCGGGCCCACAGCTGATTTGCCACTGGACAGCTTGGCTACTTCCACCCACAGCACAGCTCAGCACTCTCCCCAAAACGCAATGCCTCCAAGTCTGGCCTCACAGTCCTTACCTGTCAGAGCCCACAGCTCTTGTAGCCCCCAGGGGCCACTCGCCAGTTCACGTTTCCAGGCTGATGGTCACCAAAGACCCTCTGTTCACTTGTAGAACTTGCAGCAGGACTACATGCCCCTGGGCAGAGAGAAGCTGTTCCTGGGAGCTCAGAAGAGCTCAGCCATCTTCTTGCATCTACAGAATTCCACAGGGAAAACAGCCATCCCTCCCTCCATCTCTCCATCTCTCCATTCCTCCCTCCACCCATTCCTCCTTCCCCCATTCATCTCTCCATCCCTGTCTTCCATCCCTCTCCCCATCTCTGCATCCCTCCTTCCATCTTTCCATCCCTCCCACTCTCCATCCATTCCTCCATCTTTCTACCCCCTTCTTTCCTCCATCTATCGATCCCTCTATCCATATATCCCTCCATCCATCATCCCTCCATGCATCCCTTCCTCCACCCCTCCTTCATCCATCTCTGCCTCCGTCACTCCATTTATCTATCTATTCCTTCCTCCATCCTCCCTCTCTCTGGTCATCTCTCCATCCCTGCTTCCATTTATTTCTCCATCCCTTCATCCACAATGTTAGCTGATGTGCCTCATCCTGGGGATCCTGAGAGAGACCCAGCAAGGTCCTACCCTCCCTTGAAGAGTGGGGATGAAGCTGAGGAAGGGAGCCATTTCCAAAGATTATCACAATGCTAATGTTCTCGATCTGCATGGCCCAACATGGACAGTAGACACTAGCCACTTCTGGACACTGACATTTGAAACGTGGTTAATGTGATTGAGGAACTGAATATTTTATTTTACTTTAAGTGAAATAGTCACGTGAGAGTGGCTACGATAGTCAACAGCATAGAACTCAGAGCTGTGGGAGCACAAAGAGGGAAAGAAAGGCTTCAGGGAGGAGGTGACACTTGGTAGGTCCAGGTGGGACTCCAGAATGTTCCAACGAGTATTTACTTAGAGCCAGAAAGCATATCATTATTGCTGATATAGCAATAGATACACAGTGAGGGAGGCAGAACTTTAACAAGGTAATAGTTAAGGAAGACAGAGAAGGGTCCCATCTCAGTCACTGTAAATCAAGGAAGACTTCCTGGAAGAAGTGCTTTCTAAGGCCTCAAGGAGGAGACTATTCCAAGAAGCAGTTTGTGCAAAGGCCTTGAGGAAACAGAAAACCTGGGGAGGACTGAAGAGTGTGGGAAAGCCCTGAGTGCAGGCAGCAGTCAGGCAGCTCAGTCCACACTGGCTGCTCTGTCCTTCCTAGACATGCACTGGGATGTGCCCAGTTGCCACCAGCCCCATGTTTTGGAAAATCTCTTGTCTCAGTTTTGCCAGAGGCTCCTCTGACCTCCCACATCCTCTCTGAAGTCACTGCTGGGTAGGGTCCAAGCCCTGTCTCCTCAGGGGTTCCTGACTCATTCTGGAAAAATTTGTAAAGCCTAACCTTTCTCAATAATCAGTCCAGCCTTATGGGACATGACCCCAGCTCCAGGACACAGGGACAGTGAAGCGGGGCAGGGGTCAGTCAGAGACAGAGGAAGATGCAGACACAGAGACCCAGGCAGACAGCAAGCTAGAGATCGCTGGAAAGAGAGGCAGGAAGTGCTGATCACAGACAGCTCAGACCAGTAGGACAGACAGGCAGACATACACCAGGCAGTGATAGCTAACATAGCCCTAAACAAAGGAGCACTCCCAGGTACACACAGCTGGTGACAGACTGATAGGCTGCCAAAGACAAGGGGAAGCACCCAGGTCACCTGACTGAGAAGCAGGCTGGCGCCCAAGGGAGGTGGGTGGGATTCGCCGGGCAGCTCTGAGCTCTGGGCACATTCACTGGCTGCTTGCAGAGCGGCCACAAGAGGGCGATGTTGCTCCGTCTCGGTTCACAAGCTGGGCGTCCAGCTTCCCCGGGATGACCAAAGCCAGCCTGGCCCCTTCGGAGGTCCCAGGAATGGCACCCGCTGCATTGAAAGGTGTAAGAGACTTGAGTGGGAGACCCAGAGCATCCCCGCCCATACCCGGAGCCTCCCTTCTCGGCTCATCAGGGCATCTCCTCAAACCTGCCCCTTCCCTCCACATCCCCACCGCCCCAGCCTGTCTCCCTTTCCCAGAGCACAGTGGAGTCCGGGGGTGCCCGCGGGCAGCGCACAGGAGTAGGGAGGAAGGGCTTCAGGGTCCTGAGAGCAGGGGGAGAATGGGTGGGAGATGTGCGGTCCGTGGGAGGGTTGGAGGGCTGCAGAGAAGAGAGCACCCATGCTGAGCTCCAGGGAGGCAGCCAGGTGAGCAAAG